>CATIWR010035090.1:0-20598 GCA_949677035.1 Omphalea diandra
TTTCTAATAATTAAATACATTAGATTAAATCAAGTCACATAATGTTTTTAATTAAATTAAATTAATCATTAACTTAAATAAATCAATATTTGATTTAATTAAATTTCTTAAATATTTAATTTCTTAAACATTCATTTAACATAATTTATTTACATAACATAATTAACTTAAAATCATTTAATTTGTTGAATTAGTATATATAAGGGTATTTTTATCAATTTTTAAGTTAACAACTCATTTTATTTCATTGCAAACAAATAAAATTAATCTCAAATCATTCATTTCATTCATACTATCTCAAACACAAATATAATTTAATACTTTATTTATAAACCAAACTCATTCATTTCATTTTATTAATAACTCTTTCTACCTTTTATAAACCCTCAATCCAAACAAACCCTTACATTTTTTTTTTTTTTTTTTTGTATTTACAGTAACGGTCTCTCGGAGCCAGTTCACGCTGAAGAAATGTGCAAGATTAGTTAAAGATAAAGAAGCTAGAGGTTGAAGAAGAAGAAGTATTATTAGTTCAGCCCCCAATTAACAACTGCAGCTAAAACTAGCTAGCTGGTTTTATGCCAAGCTAAACCCATAAATTTAACTAATCTAGTCACAAGTAGAAATTAGGGATTGACAAATGTGGCTAAGTCGTTTGCCCACGAGTGATTGCGGGTCTACCCTCTCCACCAAGGTCAAGAGTGCATTGAAAGACAAGCGTAGCAAAAGCTTTTAATTGCTGCTCTTTCCCTGGCCATGGCCCCTCTTCAATCATTTTAGGGTTTGCAAGAATATAAAACCCTTCATTTTCCTCTATGTGCTCCTTGAGATACTTCACCAGGCCAAGTTCTCGTTTTCTACTCAAAAATATCCTCCGAATATAAAACGCTTCTCATTTGCATTTTTCATATTGCAAGAATTCAAGATTTATGTGGGATTAATACAAGATAGTGAAAAATCAGTCACTTTAGCCTTGTACCCTCCATCCAGCAATGTGTTTCTGGGTTTGAGATCTCTATGAACAATAGATCTTTAGAATGCAGTGTGAAGATAGGCAACCACATTAGCTACATCAACTGCAATCTTCAACCTATTTTTCCACATTAAAGGTTGAATATTATTCAGTTTTTTTTTTTATTGTAAATATATTGGTCAAGAGTTCCTTTGTCTGCGTGTTCAAAAACTAGAATTGGAACTGGGGAATCCAAGCAGCATCCTAACAGTTTCAGAACATTTTTATGCACGCTCATTTGTGATACAAACACAATATCACTGATAGATTCTTCAACATAGCAATAACTTTCACTTCATGCATTTTCACAATTATCGGTCGGTCTTGCAAAATACCCTTATACAATCTGAATCCACCATCCATCAGAATTAGATATTCATTGTAATTTTTTGTTGCGTTTTCCAGCTCTGTGGCAGAAAAGCAATGAATAGGATTACCTCTACGGTTGTTAAATGCTATGGATTTCTCCAGTATCATTCTACCATTTCTCACTGGAGCTGTCTAATTTTCTCAGCGTTCTTCTTGGTCTTAAAGCATGAAAACATCTTACGCTGCGCACCAAACCCAAATTCACACACTTTTTTTTCTTTTTGTAAATCGGAAATTCTTAAACGAGAAAAGGATTGCCAAGGTTTGGACCTCTGATTTCATTCACTCAACAACTGAGCTGCTAGTCCAATGGCTTGAAATCACATACTAAACTACTTTGGATAAACTGATTATCACTAATCTATTCTAAATTAGTGAGAATTTTTATTTCATCAAATACTAGGAAAAACATTTGTTTTGGCATAATTCAACTAGATGTGTGACAAAAAATGGAAAAGTCAATACTAGAACTAGGAACAGCTAATGAGGATGAAAACTGAGTCTAAGATTAATGTGCCAGAGTAGAAAAACAGTAGAGAGAGATAGAGATGAGAGCAATTATTAATGCATTTGATGGTACTAATTATTGATGTATTTGATGGTAAAAAATGACTGCCAAATTGAGTACAATGGCTATAATTTAAGTTAATACCATGTGCTATCCAACAGAACTTTGTTAACTACTCATGAAAAGTGGACCAGCCTTTCTTGTTCTTTTCCTGTTTTTTAATCCCACCAGGCAGCTTCCTGCAAGTCTCTCTTGGAATAAGATGGGAATTTCAAAGTAATTAGGTAATTCTCTGCAATTCCATTTCAAATTCAGGTGGTGCAAGCACTTTGTAAAGGGGGGGAGGGGATTCTTTTCTATGCAAATTAATGGTTGAATAAACAAAGAAATTAAGGTTTTGAATGAAGACTTTTTTCTAATGTCAAAACAGAGCAAGTCTAACGATCACTTGATGAGTTTTCCTCAAGTTTCTTGTCTGCTGCATTACTGAGATTAAAATGCAGATAATAGCATAAAGAAAGCCTATGACTATGGTGCATAGCAATGAAGACAATCAAAATAAATAAACCTAAAACCTGATTATAAATTATTAGGATTAGACTTGCAATCCAAGTGAAATTGCCATCATACTAAATCAAACACCAACACTGTAACACAAATCAGTAAAAGCATCAAAAGATAACATTAACAAATCCTAATCAAATTAATTACCTCAAAGATAACATTACAGCAAGAATTTCAAGACTGGAAAAAAAAGCAACTAAGATTAGTATGAGTAAGTACATAAATTACTCACACTTAATCAACCGGCATAGATAAGCCTGCTCGACCTGCCCAGGGAGGAGATATATTAGACATAGCCCAAGAACTCCTTACTGTATAAACTAAAAAAGAATAAAATCAACAACAACATCAAAAAAAGTATAAAATCAACAACATTAGAAAAACAACATAACAAATTATAAAGGATTTCTTGGGACAGCGAGCTGACGAGGAGAAATCGCAGATTGATAAATATGCCTAAGTTGTTTAGCCACTTCAATCATCATTGGCCTCTCTTCTGCTGAATCATGTATGCAGCTAAGTGCAAGATTCCTAAAAGCTTCCAGTTCCTGTTCTACAGCCTCTGCCACTATAATGGGGTCCAGCATCTGCTCCAATCTATTCATTTCAAGATGATTCTTCACATGATTCACTAGAAGAAATTCATCTCCAGTTTCAATACGAGAGAAATCAGATGATCTTTGTCCAGTCAGTAGCACGAGCAGTACTACTCCAAAGCCATATACGTCGCTCTTCTCATTGAAATAACCTGTGGTCAAGGACTCAGGTGCAATGACTCCTGTTGTCCCTGCTATAACATCTTTTACATGGGACTTACCTTCAGGAATTGACACACACAGCGAAAAATCAGACAGCTTAGCAACATAGTTTTCATCCAGCAATATATTCGAGGCTTTGATATTTCTATGAACAACAGGCCTTGGAAATGCAGTGTGCAAATAAACCACCGCGTTCGCTATGTCTACTACTATCTTTAACCTCATTTTCCATGGCACCGGCTGAAACTTGGCATCATTACGATCTATAATACGATCAGCGAGAGTTTTATCCTCTGCAGACTCGAAAACTATAATGGGGCAATGGGTTTCTAAGCAGCAACCTAACAACTTAAGAACATTTTTATGGAAACTCATACCAGAAGCGTATACAATTTCATTAATGTCAAACTGTACCTGCGTTGGCAGTCCAACAAACTTCTTGACAATTACTGGGCGGTCCCCAAGAAAACCCTTATACAATTCGAAGTAGCCATCAAGTTTCAGGACTTGATTGTCGTCATAGTTGTTAGTAGCTTTCTCGAGCTCTTGTGCTGAGAAGTTTCGGATAGGATTACACCTGCCATTGGAAAATGCAATCATCTTTTCCAATAACTTGCTTCCATTGATCAAGAATGGTGTCTTATATTTGACTTCCCTATCCTGGTTGTAGCCCAAACATTTCATCATCACTGGACACGACCAAAGCCTGAAAAGAGAGCAGAAAATGATTCACCTTTGTTTGCAGCGGCTACATACAACTGTTACCAAAGTACGGTTGCTTGTAGAGAGATGAAAGTCTACCTTCATATTTTGACATATAAAATGAGGACTGGAGTTGACATGGACGGATGCCAGGATTCGTAGGATCTACGTCAAAATGTAGCGCCCAGTTTCCTCTTTCCAGCAACTAACATAGCAGTTTCCGTAGAGCTTCTCCTCAATTAATTTTCCATCGACTCGTCGTTTGACGAAAAGGCTGAAAATCTTGGGTGTAAGTTCAAATTGACAAGATAAGTTCAAATGAGGATGCAAATGAATCAGGCCGTTCGTGAACAGTTTTTTTTATTCGATCACATGTTCAAGTTTCCAAATCTAATTTTGAAGCATTCAATGAGAAGAATCTACAATAATAATTGATTTATGGTACGCTAAGATAAGATAAGAATCGGCAGATTGATTAGAGTATATTTCTTATGTTATAACTTTCTTTTTTCTTCTTTTTATTGTAATGCATGCAATTTAATAAGGTGTAAGCATACACAAATTAGTAGAGTATAAATATGTTTTAACGTATGCATTCAGTAGAAACTCATCCAAAATCGTAATTAAAGACAGGGTCTCCTGTATCATCCCTTTGATAGCTTGACTAAATTAAGTTGCAATATTAATTAACATTCAATAACTCAATTAAATAATGAATATGATAAATAATGACTGGTACAAATTACCCTACTTGTCAAATGAAAATTTGATTAGTATATGTGATTTTTCTTGATAAATAATCCATATCAAAGTATTGGATATCTGATTTTAGACTACTTTGAGAAAGGGAATATTTATTATTGTATTTTTCATTTAAACTAATCATCTAACAATAAAATCATTACCTGAATCAGTTAAATCTAAACAATCTTCAAAATTTGATGAGTTTGTTAGTACATAATTTTAAGTATCTAAATTTGACCTACGAGTAGAAATAGTTATGCTAGTTTAAAGAGTTTTTGGTTTTTCAAGAAACGATTTCAATTGTAACTATCTCAATTCACTATAACAATTGTTTAGAATTGTTTACTTAAAGAGCAAAATAACTCATCAAAATATGATTGTAACTAATAGTTTAGCCCGACGGCAGTATAACAATTTGCATGACTAGTGACTTTTAATAAATTCTTTTTAGTAATTCTTTTGTTTTAGTTAAACATCAGTTTTAACTTCTAGGCATTTTGTTAAATCATTTAACATGACAATAAACAAGTTCAGAGGGGAATAATTAGGAGATGATTATCGAGTACAAATTGCTGCGGCAGTTGTTTCATCTACAACAGGATAATAAGCTGCTTGGAAAACAGTAGCCAAAAAGGATAAGTGCACTACTATTGATGAGCTGCACAAGACACAAATAATAGACTACAACTTAATTATCTGAATATTCACAAAATACAATCATATGTGCTGATGCATGGACCAACTCACCACAAAGCACACAATGTTTTGAAAGATAGTAAAAATCAATTCTGATCCGCTGAGCATTAGAAGCATATGGTGGGCGCTTAGCAAAAGCATCCCTGCCTGGGTGGGGCATCTCTGAAAACCACTGGTTTAAGTCAGCACCGAGAAGTCCAAAAACTCTGTAATGCAGGGATTATCTGTTTGTTTATGTGATAAATATCATTTAATCTGTAAGGAGGATCAATAGCCAAAAGATCCAATGGATCCACCACCATACAACCTGACGGGCCCCTGGTTCCCCATGGATCACAACATACAGCACTCGCTCTGCATAGCGTGGTTCTGCCCGGGGATCCACTCTCATCGCTTTAGTAGCCACAATTGCTGCTGGTGGGAGTGATGAAGATGCCCTTCTACTGTAAGTACCCAAGCGAACCTCTTTTGCAAAAACAAAATCTTGAAGAGACTCTGCCAGAAAGAACGCATGTCCAATGACGCTGCAAATATCCTTTGATCTGTAAACAAAACATGGAATATTCACTTAGTGAAGAACAATCTTGCAGGGACAAGTATCAAGAAAGCCCCCCATCAATATATGTTTAATACATGGTTAAAAAAGGATCTTTATATAAAAAAAGGATATAGTTATAACACGACACACTAAGCAAATCAATAATTTGAAAATAAATTCTCAGCATAGACTTTATAATACTAGATACAGAGAGATAAAAGTGCACATATTTCCTCCTCAGAGATGTTCTGATGCTCAAAAAAGAGTCTCAACAGCTGCTCCATCATTTTGGCAACTGCACCGCATGTATCTCTGCGAACAGTCTCAATACCTTTGGCATCAAAGACAGGTTCAATCTGGTCAGCAGTCTCATAGCTGTAACCAACATAACGTTTCTTAGTAAGAAGGAAACGTGCATTATACACTTTCTCCAATTTCAATGTGACCGGATCTGTATTCATGGCAGTTACAGCAGAAGCTATCTCATGCCCAATTTGAAAGATTCTTTAACCGTACGTCCCTTGAGGAGAGCATATATGCTGCACATAACAAATCCCAAAAATGTAAGACCAAATGAACAATATGTTGCCATAACGTTCTCAGAAAAGAAGTTGGCATAACTGACCAGTAATCCCACTATAATAATGTGTTTAAAACTTGCATGTGCCAAATAAATGTTGAAGAAAATTTCTAGTGATTAGTGAAAAAATTTTAACTTTACAGTCACCCAAAATGACCAGTAATCCCACTATAATAATGTGTTCACAGAAAAGAAGTTGGCATAACTGACCAGTAATCCCACTATAATAATGTGTTCGTGCAAGAAAACTTGCACGTGTCACATAAATGTTGAAGAAAATTTCTAGTGATTAGTGAACAAACTTTAACTTTACAGTCACCTAAAATGACCAATTTCTATGATTGAGGTTGAAGCTAAAATAAAATAAATAAAAAATTTAAAGAAGTGGAGCAGCAAAAAAAATAAAAGAGGTCCCCACAATTTAACACTACTACAATGCAATATTTGATAACAAAAATAAAGGTCAGGCATCCAAAGTTAATCCTCCACATTTTGCACCTTATGACTTTTTTCAGATTAGCATCACAGATTTTATGCCTAACATGGTAACTAGAGTGGTATACCTGTCAGTATCACTGTATATAACTCTAGCATTCCACCTATCGTTTGCATTTACCAAAGAAATAGCCTTTTACAGTGTGCTACGGCCACATTGGACAATTCTGTCAGCAAGCTCTGCACATGGAATGCGACCACTAAATCCAGCAGCTGTATAACCATAGGTTAAATTTGCTATCAGCTTCAAAGCAAACTTTCTTGCATTAAATATCTGAAAGAATATGAAAGTTACGGGATTAAACTATCAAAATCCATGCATAGTTGACCAACATAGTCAACAGTACAACCATTGAGGCCGTTCTGTATATCTCAATTTATTTAAGCAGCATGATCTATGATCCTTTTGTGTCTTGAAGCTATCATAATACGTCTACATACAGATGCACTCAAAAGATATTTAATTGCTCCTGCAAGAGTGTGTGTGTATATATATATATATATATATATATAAACCTGTAATACAAAAGTAGACATGGATGTCAAGGGAAGATAACAAGCAAAACAATTGAAAACAAACACGATGCTTTAGACTTTATATATTGCAACTTTCAGTTATTTTCATTCAGGGATAGGTTAAAAAATTTTAAAATTTAAAACCAGGGGAGAAGCAGCAAAACCATCTGAATCGAGCATACATTACTCTAGCAGCTTATACCTCAGAGCATATTGAATGATGAATTTGACTTATTCTAGTTAAAACATACCCTATGAAGAACTTGCTGTGCGGGAGCAAACTTCTTCATTGCTTGTTTCACCATTATTCTGGTTGTTAATATTTCTACCAATAACCGGGGCAATACACCTTTACGAACCTGCAAATGAAAGGAAATGACATGACTTTTTCTTTTTTTTTTTTTTTGAGGAAGGAAATGATGACTTTATCTCTTTTCTCTCCCTTTCTTTTATGGAGGAACAGGCACTCCTCGTGGAAAACTTTTTAAGTTGTAAACAACGGCATTATTGCAGAACAGAAAATAACTATATGGATCAATAGAAAGTCATGCTTAAACTATACAATCAGTATCAAACTATTTTTTCCAATCAGATATCAACTGTTTTGGCACCAAAAATAAAAGGAAAACATGAAATTGAAAGAAAAAATTCTGGTTGTACCTAAACTTAGGCCACGACACTAGTAAGCAACAAATATCATGCTATAATAATCTATAAATGGAAGGTTATAAGCAATTTCTCTGGAAAGGAAACAGCAAAGAATTTAAGTAGGAGAGGGTTCTCTTCTTGCACTGGACAAAAAAATCAGTACCAAAACAGTTCAGTCTGCCTTATATTCTATTGAGTTTGATCAACAATAATAATGTCTCGAAGTAATTCCACACGAAGCATTTTGAAAACAACTAAATATGCAACAGGCACCTAAAGAGTAATCTTATAGTATAAACAAAGAGCAACCAAATGAATAACCTTTGAAGTCACATACATAACTCCATTTGGAGTAAGTAGTAATCGATCTTTTAAATCCCTCAGAACATGTGAATCGGGTGAAAAGGAAGTGACCCCTAATGTATTTGCCTTTGAACTTGTAAAACTTCCAAGACACATGCAAAAGCAAAGGTTGTATGCAATTATCATTGATGGATAAAGAGAATGGAAATCCAAGACAACAACTGGATCAGCATAAAAACCAGATTCTGGCTCCATTACTAGAGGTAAACACTCCATTGCAGGTTGAGAAGCAACCTACAGACATAACACAAAGTAGAGTTAGTATTAAAACAGGCATAGAACACAAAGTAGAGTCAGTATTAAGACAGGCATGGTGCAAAAATAAAAAATGGCCAAAAGAAATAAAAGCAGGAACTAACATCCCACACTATAAGGGGAAAAAAACAGTACAGAAATGACAAGAAATGCGGAGTTTAATAAGGGAAGCAATGTAACAGTAGGTTAAATTAAACTAAATTATAATTAGTTGCCTCAATAAAGAAACATCAAGTACAAAGTCTAATGTCGCACAACACTTCATCCCAGTAATGGTCCTACCCAAGATCCATTGGGTATCAACTAACAGAAAAATATCTTTAATGACACCAGCCAATAAGTTTGTAACATATAAAACTAACATTTTCCAAACTATGATATCAGCCATAAAAACAGATGGCAACGTTAACCAGAAGATCTTGCAATGGATCATTAGAAAATGGTAAAGAAGGATAAGTTACCAAGTTATGATTCTAGAATGCTGAGATGGATTATTTCCTGCAAAAAGTGTCAGTTAAGCCTTCAGTTGAACAGAATAATTGCTGAAAGATCCATAAATGCATGTTCAATCACAAATAACAAGAAATCAAAATAATATAACATCTCATCAGGAAAATTATGGTAAAATGTAAAAATTTATTCAGCAGTAACCTGCTGATTCCTAGGAG
Source organism: Omphalea diandra (assembly GCA_949677035.1). NCBI lineage: Eukaryota > Viridiplantae > Streptophyta > Magnoliopsida > Malpighiales > Euphorbiaceae > Omphalea > Omphalea diandra. Next base: position 9,417 of record CATIWR010035090.1, read on the forward strand.
AAATGGCAAGATAGTTCTGAGCATGTGCCAGTCTAAGAAACATAGATTCAACACGGTACTGTGAACCTCTTGAGAGAACAGAAAAAAAAAGTCAATGCCAAATACACAAGCAAGCTCCGAAGTTCGATTTGTCTGCAAAAACAGTCGCACCAAGATCAAGACCAGCTAGAGGAGATTGAGAAACAAACAGACCTTTTTCTTTTTTTCTTTTTTTTTTTGGGAGGGGGGGGTAGTTGTAATATTCTTGAAGGATTTAGATGGATAATCCTTGGAGAAAAAGTAAATAGTGAAAAAGTCGTGGTCAACAAGCACTTCCATTGAAAACCCAGCTATTACAATAGAAACCACACTAAGAAAAGGAAAAAGAGTATAGGGCACAGCCTGTATCGAAATTGAAATATACAAAGAAACTCCTCTTATTCAAATTAAGCACTGAAAATGGCCAACCTACATTCAGTCAAATCTTGAGTTCGGCCAAGATAGTAAAAGCAAGAGCCAGCGAGAATAAATGATAATATAACCCATGTAAAACTAACTTATTAAACTATTCAATGCATTAAAAGAATTTTAACTAATGTACAGCCACGTATATCACTCAATACATCATCTAATTTAAGGGTTGAAAAGGAAAAAGGTCAGTAAACCTGAAAAGGCAAACATCTATATAAGTCTGAAATCTTTAATGTCTTACCATATCAAGTTGATTCATTATCTCAAAGTTCAGGTTTGCTCTCTGTATAACATGCTCAATACATCTATATCTTCCTCGTCCAGGCCCACTTGAATACCATTTTGTCAATACTCTATGGGATTGACGGAATTTTTCATCTCAGCACAGCTTCATAGACAGCTTCAACTGTGTACATGTTAAGCTTAACTTCAGCACGTATAAGTCACCATATGTTAAGGACAATTCTGCCATCAACATGGACACCACTGGCATGAGTTCGGCCCTATTCATCTTCAATTACTGCCTGCTCTTCTAAATCAGAATCTGTAATTAATGATTCATGCAGCACAGTATCTAATACTCCCTCATCAGAAGTTTCGGATGCTCTAGTCCCTACATTGGCTGCTGATGGTATCCAAGAAATGTTATTAAGACCATACCAAGATATGCAGCCCTCTCAGCCAAAAAACCAAGGGAACTACTTTGAATATCCCAACCCATTAAAATATCAGGATCAAATGAACCAATAATCTTTACAAAATGGTTAAATAGGTGCTTCTCATCGGAGAAATAAAGCAATTTATGCACCAATATTTCATCAGAACTCCTGCCAAACAAATTAAGATAAGAAAATAAAAAATTACTTGCTGGATAAGAATTTGTAAGATAGCATAACCCATAAACCGCAGCAAATATAATTTACCAGACTAGAAGAAAGATTCTCTCCAAAATTAAAAATTGCAACAAAGTGTATATGGATGGGAATTCATACACAATTTGGAAAACCAATCTACAGAAGTACGAAAATATCAGTTTGGAGTTATAATGCACACACCTCTGATAAGACTGTATTACTAAGGAAAAGCACATAAACTTCAATAGCGGGATCATCGTCGTTCTGAAAAGCCAGAGCCACAACATTGCAACAAAGTGTATATGGATGGGAATTCATTCACAATTTGGAAAACCAATCTACAGAAGTACGAAAATATCAGTTTGGAGTTATAATGCACACACCTCTGATAAGACTGTATTACTAAGGAAAAGCACATAAACCTCAATAGCGGGATCATCGTTGTTCTGAAAAGCCAGAGCCACAACATTGATGGCGTCAAACCGAGGGTCTGGTCTGAGACCTCCTCTAGATTCAGCTTGAACCTGTCAGGATAAGTTACATTTCAGTCATCAATAATCTTTTTACTAACCAAGTTATTAGATTACCAAGGCTTAAGTTGTCCACACATTCATCTCCAAAAAGCCAAAGATTGATGGAACTGTCAATACCGATACAAGCGGAAAAATGTGCCGAACTGAAACCTTACTCATGCTGGGTTATATGTACCTCTATGCTTAACAAAGTTAGCTGCTGCCCAGCACCAATGCTAGCAGGATCACAAAACCCAATTTGACTGAGGGGAGTAGAGCTTGATCTCCCATTTGGGACCCGAAATTTGAGATAAATCTACAGAGCAATCAATTAATGCAAACAGTTTTGCATTGTTTTCTTCACCATGTAATGGCTTTTGAACCTCACCATTATTAGGATGAAATTCTGAATTTACATATCGATGTATTTTTTGCTGTGCTTCATCCTGCATAGGCATCAAATGAGATACAGAATCCAATTCCATTGAAGCCTTCTCACCATAAAAAGGTGAAGAACCATGTGAACCTATCTCAGGAGAGCCTGTAAAAAGTAGTGCAGTTAGTAAGATTCTAAAACTTGTGGTGTGGGTCCTATAAAAAGCATCTGAATAATTTACCTTTAATGGACAAATGCTCTGCTAAAAATACATTGCTCTCTTCACGAGTATCTGGAAATCCAAAAGTAAAAGTTTTAGATGTGAAATCCAAAAGTCATTGGAAAGTACTTTAATCCTTGATTTGCAAATTCTAGTTCATAACTTCATTAACACATGCTAACCACCTATACACAATCTCCAGAAGGGGGTGAATAGACAGGTGTCTAAAGGTACAAGAGTGACCCATCGTTCTGATAGTGAGTCTGGACACCCAGGATAGCTTCTTGCTGAACATTTGAGTCACAATTTGAAGGAAAATTGTTCCAAGCTACTTTCTTCTCTTGACAGTCCCCTTCAAAAATGGTAGAAGTTCATCCAATGCATTCCCTAGAAGTTGTTGAATGATTTGTGGGAAAAGACAGGTGGCTGGTTAGTGGCATGACAACATAGTAGCAGTCAAACATGAAAGACAGAACACTCGTATAAAAAGATAGGGTCATCAAAACCAAAAGAACTAAAGGGCTGTTGGGTATCCTTTCTGTCTTATGGTTTTTAGTTTCTGATTTACAAAACTGAAAAAGTGTTTGTTAGAAAACCAGTTGCAGAAACCAGCAAAGACCACTTTTTATGGTTTTCACTGGTATTGGCAGCCTGTTTTGTCTTTTTTAAAAAATACATTAAAAATATATATTTACAAATGATTTTAATTTTCAAATTTTGGCAACAAAAACAGAAAACCACACCAAAAAGGCCATAAGTTATATAGAATTCTAAGCTTGTTTAAGAACTCTCAATTCTAAACTGAAAACAAGCACAATTAGTTTGAATGAAATCTGCTTCAAAGAAGGAGAGGAGAAGAGATAAAGGTAAATATGACAAAGGAAATAGAAAATACAACCTGAAGTTCCATGTTTAAAGTCCTTATTAACCAGAGAAGTGGGACAAGAAAGAACAGGTGAAAACAAAGCATTTTCAGATGTTCCTCCTTTCCAGTCTATGATGGGTGGTTTCTTGTTGAATGTCATGCCTATTACTCTTCCATGTACTCCTTCAATGCTAACACCCATGGATATGGAGCTGTCAAATACAGAGAAACCAGAATCTCCTCCATGTCTAGCAGCACAACAATTTTCACTCTGCAAAAATGTGGTATCAACTGACATACACATGCCCATAGGTTTTTCATTAGGAATTTCATGAAATTGTTCCATCAAAATGTTTCCTTGGTGACAATTTTTTTGCTCATAATTATCTCTTGTAAACATCTGATTCTCAATAAGAGAAGCCGAGAAACTGTATGAACTGGTAGCGTCTTTTTGCTCCAATCTCTTATCAACCAAAATTTACATCTTTACGCAACAAATTGTCAGATAATGAATCAGATTTAGCATTGTAGAGATTGGAATTTATGCCTTCTGTAAAGGTCAAACCTTTGCCATCAAACTCTTTACCATTATTAGTTTCACTATAGCCCATGGCAATTACAGACTCTTGTTTGTTGGACTTATAGGGCCACTGTAGTTCTGTCTTCATTGTATCCATTGAGGAAGGACAAGTTCTAACCTGCAATGGGCCATCACTTCTTGACAAATGGGGTTCTACCATATATGTGTCATAACTAGGATGAACATATTTAAAATCATGAACCTCAGAAAGTTCTGATCGTTTGTTAGCAGCTGAAGGCCTCAAGTTGATAGACTCGAGAGGTTTATTTTCATGCTCATCATGTAACTCTAATGGACTTGGTAAGAGAATATTATCTTGTTCATGGTCTCCTCCTGAATGCACTTTTCTAACTTTAAGAATTTCACAATCCTGCTGAGCAAAGTCGGTGGCATCGCTTTCTTCTCATCAAGTCCCGGACAGAGCATCTAATTAAGTGACCTACATCACAGACATCTGTATCCGGATTTTTTATTAGGACATCAGAATGTTCTCCCCCTTCCTTTCCAGCCATGGTTTTATCAACTCAACTTTTATCTTCACTAACACATGCATCAGCTTTGTCAGACTGAATAGCTTCTGAATCATCATTCCTCTTTTGGGTCATGGAGAAGGATAAAGAGCCCCATAAAGATTTCTTCCTTTTGAGCTTATTAGGGAGTGTAGTCTGCAATAATTGGTTTTGAAAACACCTTTTAGAACCGCATTTAGTTTCTATCTCTGATGACCTTCCAGGAGATCTGGAAGTAGATGAAAGTAAACCATCAACATGAGGAATCTCTGGTGAGGTTCGATCACAACCGATAGAAGGAAAATATTTCCCCTTCAAACCCTCCAAGTCAATTAAATCCTCAATTGAATCAAGAATGTCTCGACACTCCTTTTGCGACTCACTCTCATAATCCATATTAGCTTTCTCCAGCACCTTATCAATTGTTTTTGCAGGCAATAGTGGACTTAAAATGGTCTCACGAACAAGTTCATCATCAGAGTTTATATCTTCAGCAGCCTGAGAAGTGGCAAGCCACCTTAAGAGGCCCAAAGCTTCTGTATCAGCAGTCTAAAAACAAGCAAATTTTTGAAACATCTCAAGAAATGCAATCTGTGAAGCCAAAATAAAAAACTGAAAGCTTCTTCTCACTCATTTTTACATGTATGAGCAAGATTGCATACAATGCAAATATACTTAGAGAAAAGGAAATGTTAATCATGAGAACTACCTTTGGGTCCAATGTTCCAATTGTTTCAGAAGATTGTATGTCACTGACAGACAATAATTCCAAATGTTCATCCTTCCTTTGTATGGGTGTTACATCCAACTCATCTTTACACACAAAACTCGGTTTGATGAAGACCCAACAATGTCCTTTTCTGCAGAACACTTAAGAGACTCTTCATTAGTACTATCAGAATTGATATTTGCATGTTCAACCAAATTTCCTATATCAGTTGAAGATGTCAATGGTTGCTGCAATTTTACATTATTCCCAAGTGAGGGTAAGTCATCTTCATATTTACTACAAAACTCTGAAAATTTTGTGTCAAACTCAAGACCATGAGACATAGTTTTCAAGACATCCTCAGCAAGTGGTTTTCCAGGATCGGGTGGCATTGCTGCCTCACGCACTCTAGGTCTTTGATACTCTGTGTCACCACATTAGAAGGAAAAATTTAACAAAATGAAAGCCAGCCAATAGGAGAGTACATGCAGCACAGTAGCATTACAGAAAGTGGGCAAACCTCCCAAATTGGTATTAGTGATTGCACCATTTTCACATCGGAACAAGTTTGTGAAAGTGATAATATTTTAAATTGCTGATTCAGAATCTCTGCACAGCACAAAGGTAATTGTTAATGATTTTGGCAATAAAATTTAGAATGAAATAAGTTGTGGCATGGCTAGGGAGCAAACCATACCATCTACTGTAGATCTCCCTCCAGTTCACAAACACTTTGATGTTTAATGTGGTAAATGCCTTGATCTGATGATACCTCAAATTCACTGGGAAATTGCCACATCCAGTCTCCTGGAATAGTATATGATATCCAATATGGAGAACCTAAAGATTCACCACCACTCATCCCTGCCTAATAAAATTTATGCACCGTATGATAAAATTTTCTCAAAGAAAATAACCAGTATGCATATGCAGAGACCTTAGAAGCATCTGGTATGAAAAAAGACACTAAGATAACCTGAAAATCAGCTGACATGCAAGTGGAATTTTCCATCTCCGGTTCTTGATGCCTATTGCAATTAAAATTTCTCTGTTTACACACATCAGGAACTGGATGACGGAACTTCATCTTTGATAAATGAACATGACCCCTTCCATACAAGTTATAGTCAATCTGTAAAAATAAGAAGCTCAACAAACCCACAGAAGACTCTAAAAAATGAGGCAATTGAAAACATAATAAATGTCTAGCAATGCCCCGAATAAATTATTTTGCACAGGCAATAAAATTTTTATACACATACATAAATAAGGACAATTAATAAAATGAAATAAATGCAAAACTAATTTTCCAAAAACAGCACATATAAAACTATTTGGTGGAAAACAGCAATATTACTGAACATGAAATCAAGTTCCTTATACTGGCATTTAGATGGAGCAAGCAGGTATTTTAAAGTTCTTGTCCATGTCTTAACACAATTAGCAGCAACTGATGCGAAATTTGCCAAGATCAGATGGATATCAGAAAATTGACAGCCAAAAAGGATTTGTTTTCTTAGCCAGGCCAAAAGGATGCTCGTAAATCTCCTAGTCCCAATATGAATGACTTGGACTACAATAAGGAGGTGGATGACAGATGGCTTGCCTTTTACAAGACTAGGGTGACTTCATAAACATGTCACTTGATAAACCTATCTGATAATTATTCAACAGTTCATCCCACTGGCTGGCTAGGACCAAAAAAATCAGGGGCAATGAAGACACATGAAAGCAGACAGACCAAGAGAAAATTAAATTATTGAGTATACGAAATCACAAATAAACTAGATCTTATGATACAGCAATCTTTATAATAACATCAATATTAATTAGTTATAAATTCATGGATATCTAGTCTGGTGCAATTATCATGATAAAAGGAGTTTCATTCGATAATCTAATGTAAAATTTTATTTACCAGAAACTGGAGAACGAAAGGTATATGAGATTCATGAGGTTGCAAACTTTTGCCAAGAACTGCCCCTCCCTGGAAAATAGGGGCAGAATGGTAAAATAATCATAAGACTGCAAATGAAAAAGAATTCCAATACAACTCAGCACCAAAGGAAGGTTCAACAAAAGTACCAGAAGAAGATTGGCAGCATGAGAGACGTCATGTGGATAATAACTAAAATTTTGTCAAGGTTTTAAGTAGTGTAACTCCTAACGTACAACAAAAGAGAAAAACTGCAAGACAATACCAAATAGAATACCAACAATATGGATAGAAGTATATTTTGACAAACAACTCTTATGATGAATGGTAACCATAAAACTTCCTTGCCCGCGCAAGATTAAAGCCATGCCCATGCTGCCTTTTTGAACCACCATTACCTTGAAGCCGTGAGTTTAATCCAGAGTACTCTCATGTTGCATATTAAAATATTAGCAATGTAACGGAAAATGGCCAAAAACTAAAATAAAAAGTGACTTGGAGCAGAGTTAATGAAACATACTTTCAAGGCTTTCTCAAGGGCAAGAGAAATTGCATTTGTGTATGAACCACCTGCGTAATTTAACACATTAAATCGGAAAAAAATTACAAAATTTCAAGCATCACTTGTGCACTGAAGTAAGTCCTATTTTTAACACACAACAAAGAGTAAAACCCATCCCTAAGAAGACCATACCTTTTTGATCCAGATGAAGCGGTATATCTGAACATGGGACATATAAATAGGGAAATGCCTACAGGAGCCAACATAGACTTCTTAGCTAAAACACAAATTTTATAACTGAAAGAAAAAATCAAGAGTGCCACTCATATCAAAACTAAACAATCAAGCCCATTCTTTTATTATAACAAGTGTTTACTATCTTTTCATCTAGACAAAAAGGGAGAAATTTTAAACCTCAAGGTAATTCTACCACTTAAAAAACAAAATAAACTTGACGTAGTAGAGTGATAATAATAATAACAATAATCTTACCGTATGGACATGCAAGCAAGTCTTTTGACCGCTAGGCGTTGAGCCATAAACCCTAATAACAGAAAACTCGTTCACCTTCCCACCTGCAAATCAGCAAGTGTATCCGGTTTAACAAACGTATAATGTATGAGCAAAAAAAATCGCGATAACCTGAGAAATTTCTGTTTATTTCTCTAGAAAATAGGGGAAAACTACTTTCGAAGGAAAAGTTCATTGTTAATTCCTTAAGGTATAAAATCGAAGTTCGTTTCGAACCTTGAAAACTACTGTTACAAATGTCGAAGTTAGGGATCTGCGCTGCCATGTAGTAATCGATCGATACGATTCGGAAGCTGAAAATTTTCGAATTCGCCATTGATTTTCCCCTCAATTGGGCATAAGAAATTAGGATTTTTATCTTTTGTTTATTTGGCGCCTCAAATTTGGAATGGAGAACGACGAACTTCTCGTGTACTCTATGTTTAGGAACGGCATGTCGTTTGTCCTAAATAACGGTCCTTTTTTATGATAAAGGAGAAGTTGGCGAACGACAGCCTATATCTAAAATTTTGCATTTCAGAAGGATTTGTGGCTTAAATGTCGTTTCAAAAATTACGTCACAGTAGGATCTGTGCCCAGCTGGACTCAGTTAGACAATTAACAGATTGCACTCACTGTAAAAATTTTATAAAATTAGTGTGTAAGAAATTTTTAGCTTATTTTTTATATTATATATTATTTTTATATAAATTATTAAAATAAATAACTCATAAATGAATTAAATTTAAATTATTTTAAAAATTTATATAATTTAATTTAGATAAATAATTTTTTAATTTTAAAATTTTCTTCCCATTTACATTACATCTGAAGATGAAAATACCAAATATGTTGTTATTGCATTTTTCATATTAGAGGAGAAGCTCACTTAATTTGACACAACAAACAAACACTTCTTCATTTGGTCTTCAATTCCTGCGTCTCCTTCTTCTGTCATGCTTCTTCACAAACCATCCTAACTTGGAGGTTACTATGTGCCCAGTAATTACTCCACTAATAAGTCCACATCCATACCCCAATGCTGTTGCTTTCAGATAAATCTTTCCTATGGACTCCTCCTTTTCCTGGTCCTGCTTAGATGTCAAAGGTGGTTTGTTCTGCATCAGTATCACCGCATTTCTTTGGCAATGGAAGTCCACATAATCCTGGTTTTCCTTAAAAAGATGACACTGGAAAGGTTTCGAATTGCGCTTCTTGTGGTATTGGACCTACAAGTTGGTTTTGCGATAGGTCTACATATTCCAGAAATGTGAGACGTCCTAGCTGTTGAGAGATCATTCCTGAGAAGTTTTTTCGAGAGAGATCTAACGACTCGAGCTCTGTCAGGTTTCCCAAGGAGGGATGTGGCCTGTGAAAGCATTACTTGACAGGTTGAGCACAACTAGTCCCTTCAACTTGCCTATAGAATCAGGAATTTCCCCCTGGAATGCATTGCTCGAGAGATCAATGGCTGTGAAGATGGTTAGGATCCGCACCAGGACCATTTCTTCGCCCTTATTCATTATCGTTACAGAGTCATAGTAATATTCTGTGGCCTCTCCAATGTATGCACGCTGCAGTCTATAGTTGTCCTGCTGGATTATCATTGCTTTCCAGTTTGTGAAGTATTCCGATGGCAACACACCAGTAAACTTGTTATGAGACACATCCAGGATGCGGAGCTTAGGGAAGCTAGAACTGTTGTCAGAGAGCATAATGGGACCATAAAAGTTTTTGGACCGAAGGACTAGAATCTGCAAGACTCGTAAAGTTTCCAACCACAACGGGAAAGTGTCATTTATTTGGTTGTTCCCAAGGCTCAAAACCTCTAGATTTTGAGAGTTAGCCAGAGATGGGGGTAACTTGCCCTCTAGCTGATTATGACTCAAGTCAAGTGACCTCAAATGTCCACTGGTGAATGTTTCAGGCAGGAGTCCATAAAAGTTGTTGCCTCGCAGATTCAATACTTTGAGAGAGATGCTAAAGTTGCCCAAACACTGTGGAATTAGGCCATTCAATTTGTTATTTGAAGGATCGAGGACCATAAGAGAACTCAATTGACAAATTGTAATTGAGAGTTCTCCAGAGAACTGATTGTCCGAGGCAAATAGTATCCTGTTGATAATGGTGGAATAGGAGGAGAACCTTGAAATCCGTTGGAGTGCAGATCAAAGTAGTTCATCTTTTTCCACGGAAAAATAGCAGGCGGGTCTTCCAAACTGCTAAGAAAGTTGTGAGAAAGGTTTAACGAATTTAGGGTCTCTGTCCCTTTGTTCCACAGCCAATTTGGTACTTGCCCTTCAATACTGTTATCAGAAAGGTCTAATGACTCTAATTCGTTTTGGCTTCTCAGGAAATCTGGGAATTTGCTTAGGTTGCAAGAATAAAAGGCCAAATTCTTGAATTTGAGTAAGGTAGTAGTCGTGCTTGCATCTGCAATGACAAGCCAAAACCAGAAATAGAAAGGGACTGCAGATGCTTGAACTTAAAGAAAATGTCAAGCTCCAATATGGCTGGAGTGTTATTTGAGGAGAGGGGAAGAGTGTCCAAATTGACTAATTTTGACATGGTACTAGGAATTGGCAAGGTCAAAGAGTTCTCAAGTAAGTTTAGATACTCCAAAGGAGAAGAAGTTACATTTTGGAAGTCAAGAAGGATGGTCAGTTGATTTATTTGCAGCAGGAGAGTCAGTGCAGGCATCCCAACCAAGGATGAAGGAATTACTCCAGTAAGTGAATTTGTAACATCCCCAACTCAAATCATATACATTTTAAATTACACAATATTTAAATATATGCATTTGATAAATAAGCATTTAGGCATGTAAATTTGGAGAAAACACGACAATGACACTTGCACTGTTGTAATTGGGATACTTGAAAAAAATATGTAATGTTTGTATAGTTGCATGGTCAATTCTCTTATGTTGTGTGCATGTTATAGCATCATAAATAATTGTGTTATAGAGCTTAATTAAGAGTATAAGGAGCATTTAAAAGATGGATGAATGTGTTTAAAGAGTGAAGAAGAGGGACTAGAAGAGGAAAATGAACTTCTAACCAATAGGAAATGAAACCCAATTATTTTATCTGCTATAATATGACAATTAGGGTCAGATTTTGAGGGAAAAACGTGGGTTATACCAGAAACAAAGAGAGA
>CATIWR010035107.1:0-63509 GCA_949677035.1 Omphalea diandra
AACTAGACAAATAAGACTATGTCATATGATAATGTAAATAGTGCAAAAGTCATGTCATGTTTATATGCATGTCCCTATGGAACATATCCCTGCTCTGATACCAATAAATGTAATGACCGTATTCATATTTGCTCTGATACCAGTAACTGTAATTACTAATTGTGTTTACCAATAAATGTAATGACCACTTATGTTTTACAAATCATGTTGCTCTGATACCAATAAATGTAACAACCATTGATACCACTGAATGTTAGCATTTTTTTTACCACAATCTGTAATGTTACAATCGGACCTATCAGAGCACTCAACATCCGAAATTTACCTGTCGGCCCCACGATGTCATACATACCAAGATTTGCACGTCTGCCCTGCATGTGCTTGAACCCTCTAATACTACCAACTATAACTATCATCTTCAGTTGCAAATCATGGCATTTCACGTTCGAAATGCATACACATTAAGGTTTATTCATCATACATATGTAATCCCATATGTATTTAATGTACACATGCATTAACTAATGTCAGGACTAGTGAGCATAACTAGTTCCTATCAAATGTATGTACATGATGCAAGGTGAAAGAGTTGGAATTCAGCCGACGACTTGTGTACCATGTGTCTCTATGCAAAACTTTATGTACCAAAGTGTCCAAAGTCTATGCTTCAATATCTGAAAAATAATTGCGATTTGGTAAGTCGCGACTCAGTGAATAAAAACAATAATCAAATTCTCATGGCATAATCTATAATCAAATATCATCAAGATACATTGCAAGTATAACAATTGACTATGCAAATGCAATAGCTTTGTTTTTGTTCTGACCGAGCAAGGCAAACATTGCTCTTGGGATATTCATGTGATTCATGTAACATATGATTTGGGACCTATTGGTCCACCTTCTTGTAATTTGCAAGTGTTTGACAAGTCGATCACAACGCCCCTTTTAGTTTCATATGCAAGTGCTTATTCACAAATGATATGCCAAGTAATCGTGAAGAGCATTTAATTCTCACTTGGCATGTATTTCTATGTAACAAGTAACAATTCAATCACATATACATGTAATAGAACATAATCATATTATTCCCATGTACATGTAACAATTCAATCATTCTCACTTGAGTTATATTTTCATGTAACATGTAACAATTCAATCATATATACATGTAATAGAACAAAATCATATCATACAATTATCACATACACTCATCTTTATGGTAGGGCGTCTTCAAAGTATTGAGATCCTAACATTTGATACATACATGGTTATAAGTATATCAAAATGATTATGATTGCTTGGTATGTAGTTATGGCATGATTCATGCAAGTGTACCTAGTGTTTATACATATTTTCCTTATATGGCAGCATGAGCTTACTACACTATCACAACAATAACTCTCTATATACTTATCCAAATGGCTTAATTCTTTTTTTCAAAAAAACTAGACATATATAGGGACAACATATTCAAATTTTAGGCTAATATCAGGTACACATAAAATGTGGTGAATTTTTAAGTTCTGCCCTGTTGCAATGTCATCTCAGTCTTAGTAGGCCTTACATTCTTGGGCATATCTCAAATTGTATTAGTCCAATTGCAATAATATTTGACCATCAGTTATAAAACATATAAATGAACATTTGTCATGTTTTACTAGTTATCTAGTTTAGTCTATAAGGTCACTAAAATAAAAGACCAATCTCGATGCAAGTAGGTTCATAACATGTTGATAACCAGTCATGATAAAGGGACAATATCTCAGCAACCATGCTGGATTTAGCAACAATATTTCATAGGTATGTAGATCAGACATAAATATATAACTTTCAAGTTTGGACCATCATTCTGAGTCTATTGTCATCAAATTCTTGGAAAACCGAATTAAAAGAAAGGTGGTGTGTCATTCGGGTACAGAGTCAGTCCCAATCAATGAGCCATATCTCTTTCCACATAGCAAATTAATCAAAACTTCATAACAGATATTTAGAGGGAATATAACCCTACAAGTTTCATGTTTTTCACTCTATCAAAATCAGAATATAAAGTCATCAAAATATAACAAAACAGAAGACTGAGATAATCTTGGTTCGTTTTTAAACCAGTCCTGACGAAGGAGCCATATCTCTTCACACATAGAGAATCAAGTAAAACTATTTCATATGCATTTATATGAGACATAAGGCTACAACTTTCATATTACAAAGGTAGACACTCAAATCCTTTTGGAAATTCTCTACTCCTGTTGCTGAGTCATCAACCATTATTGATTTTATGAAAACTAGTGGTTATTAAGCAAAATACAACTTTAACCGTTGTTTGTAAATGAAATGGCTGTTGTGATTAGCAATTAAAGAGAAGTTTGTCTCAATGCTCCTCCTTTGACTTTCTCATTTGTTTATTCAACTAACTTCAATGGCTATTAAATATTCTTAATACCTGTTAAGTTTCAATATCAACCCCTATTAAAATGTGAACAATGTTTGTTATAGATTTCTAAGAAAGTGTGAGCTTGATGCTCTATTTTCTAATATCTTCAATAGTACTTCAACTATTATTGGTGAACTTCCAATGTCTGTTAAATATTCTTAATGCCTATTGCATTATTGATAGTGCCTTATTGGGGGCCTATAAACTTTAGCTCAATCTAAGGAGTTTTTCTAATGCCTGTTAGTAGGATCCAATTCCTATTTCGAGATCTTGAGAGTTTTGCTCAATTCAAGTCACTTTGTCCAACACCTGTTAAAAGGTCAAGAACAATTCCTACTACAAAATTGCAACGTTTGTTGTGAAGTGCTCAATTCAAGGCACTTGATCCAAAACTCATTACAAAAATGCAATGCCTCTTGAGCCACGCCCATTGCAAAGTTCAATGTGCATAGCTTATGTGTTTGAGTTATCCAATGCCTGTTGTAATAAAAGATAATGCCTATTGTGAGATTTAAAAGATTTTGTTCATGCAATTGTGATAGTTCAATGCCTATTGAGTTCCTTCAATGCCTATTGTAAGAGTCACAAAGCCTATTGAATTTTGGCAACACCTGTTGGACTGCTAAGCTTAGTTTGTTTGATCTTGACTGTTTTAATACTTAGAGTTTCCAATCATAACTCTTTCTTCAATCATCTTGGTTCAATGAATTAATGTAACTGCAAGAATTAACATATATAACTTGGACGAAGGTTCGCTCTTAAATATGTTTGTGATCATCAAAATGAGACTTTGTTCAACAATCTCCCTCTTTTTTATTTTAAAAACTTAGAATGAAATATGCAAAGTATCAGAGTGCACAACATATATGTGAATGCGATTAAATTGAAAGAGGCTAAATAATGAAGGATAAATGCTCCCCTTAAAGTAAACTCCCTTTATGTACTTAGAGATTTCAATAAAAAATAATTTGTTAAACTAGAAGAATTCAAAAATGGTTTCTAGATGCCCCTTTTGCATATATCCTTTATCCTCCTTTGTTAAGATCAAAAAGAGAGGGAATAGTACTAGTGCAATCATATTGGCAATTACAACCATAATTTCAATAACCAATCTTAAGTGCAAACAGTTGAGAATTAGAGTTGATCATAAATAAAACTTGTATTAAAGAAAAATAAAGCATAAATACATCAAAACATTCAAACATACATAGATGTTTGATCACATCATATGAGCCAAGAAAACAATATTTGAGAAATAGAAAAAACATAGGAAAAATTAAAAAATAAAGGAAGAAATATATAAAACTAAAGGTCATCCTCATTATCAAATTCTTCAGTATCTCCTCCTTCTTCTTTATCTTCACGTTCTTTATTTTGATTCACTTCTTCATTGGTTAGCATTTGAGAGGTTTCTCCAACAATTGATTTTTGAGGGATTGGAGAAGTTAAAATCAAGCAAAAAATAAGGCTTAAGTCTAAACTTCTTTTGGATGTCCACTATGTCTTTATGAAGATGTTAAAGAAAGTTGAACCTCTTAATGACTTTCTTCAACAATTTGAAGGCCTTAGTTAGAGAAGAAGAAGAAGAAGCTTTGCCTTTACCTTTACATTTTAATGGTTGTGAATGATCTTCTTGTGCTACAAAACCTTCTTATGGCTTTTCAATCACTAACCACCTTCTCTTTGATGCTTGAGACCGTCTTGTTGAATGAGGCTTTTAGCTCTAAATAGATAGTTATGTATGTTTGTCTTAATGACTTTGGCATTTAAAAGATAAGTAAGATCAAGCTAACATTTCTTAGGGGCATGAGTGAGGGTGAGATTAGCTTTAATTTACGAGGTTAGAGCCTCAACATGTTTATAAATGGCAATCACATGGGAGGGGAGGAGAAATTGGCACTTGGCCTTGTTCATGTGGTCCATTTGTCTGATGAAAAACCTCCCTATTAGAATAGGTTGGTTTTAGAAAAGGTAAAATAGAAAGGACAAGTCTCTTTATGAGACTTTTTCATTGCCATCACCCCTCACATTGATGGAGAATATGATGATGTGATGAAGAAGCCATATGGGTAAGGTCTTAATGTGTATAGTAATAAATTTCTTTGGGTCATGATATCTCTTAATAGAAATTCATTTCCACAATTCAAAAAAATAAAGTCAAAAGAAGAAAAGTTGTAGGGTGTAATCTCTTCATTTTGGAAGTTAAAAAAAGAACATAGGTTAAGGTAGGTGATCGAGAATGGTTTGCCAAAGCATTTGAAATTTAACCAAAACATACCTACTAGAGAATCCTCAAACTTGTTGACCTCTATGGTGCACATGATTTCTCTCACCACACCTTCATACTCTACTTCAACTTTATAGATAAAGGTGAACCATCCAACATTGTCCAACTAACCATTGATTTCCATCTATCAATTTAAGAGCAATGAGAAGAAAAGTTGAAAGAATCTTGTTGTTAACTTTGATGATCTTCTTCTTGTTAGCATCATACCTAGCCTTCTCTTCTTGAGTTACTCTTCATATCTTGTGGAAGGGTAAGGCACTTTTAAGAGGGGGTTAGGATGATTGAGCAATCCCTTTTCCTTTGTCTACCTTGCCAGATCTTTTGAGAGTCACTGATGTGAGGAAAAGAGAAAGAAGTGTTGAGATGAGGAGAAAGATGAGGATGATAGGTTTAAATGAGAGAGAAATGAAGAAAAGTGAAGAGATAGGGGTAAGACGAGTTTAAATAGGCTTATAAGAGTTAAGAAGGGTAAAAAATAGGTAGAAATGCATTAAAGAATGAAAATACATCATTTAAGTGTGAAATCACTTAATGACTAATGGTTAAAGATAGTTGTGACTGCTATACACATGTCACATTTCCTAATCTTGAAAAATCTAAACATTGATTGGATTCTTCTCCAAAATGAGCGAGGGTAATTATCACGAAATTTAAATTTTGAAAGTTTCGTAGTGGCGACTCTTCATTCACGATCACACAGTTAGAAAAAGAACAACAAAAAAGCCTAAAAGTAGCGATAACGATTTATGAAATGCCAATTGAGATTTATAAGACTTTTTAGAGAAAACGGTTTGGAATGTAGTTTAAAGTACATTACTCAAATTTAATGTAATCAAATTAATATATTGATGATTAATTCATGCATTTTGGCATTATGAAGCTTAAATGCAAATTGAATTAATACTTCTAGCTCATCAAACATACTCATCATACAATGAATAAACATATCAATATCGACCAGTAATTCAATATGCATAAAAGTGAGATCAATATTCACCCTATGGAGCTTCTATCTAGCATCCCTAGTTCCCTCTTAAAGAAGCTCACTCTTTCTTTATCAAGGGGTTTTACGAAAATATTCGCAAGTTAGTAATTAGTGTCAATGAATTCTAAAACCATATTACCATTTTGCATGTGATCTCTAATGAAATGTTGTTGAATATCAATATGTTTGTTATTTGAATGTTGGATGGGATTTTTGGAAAGATTTTTTATACTAGTGTTATCAAATTTGATGGAAATGTGATCAACATCTTTGCCATCATCCTTGAGTTCTTACTTCATCCAAAGAACTTGGGTGCAATAACAACCCACCACCACATATTTCACTTTAATAGTGGATAAGGCAATCAAAACTTATTTCTTGTTATACTAAGAAATTAAACATTCATTGATAAATTGGCAAGTTTTAAAAGTGCTCTTCCTGTCCATCAAACTACTGGCATAATCCACATATGAATATCTAAGAAGACTAAATGATGAATTCCTAGGGTAACAAAGTCCTAAGTCAAAGTGCCATGCAAATACTTTAGTATTCTTTTAACAACATGCAAATGTGACTCATTAGGACAAGATTGAAATCTAGCAAATAATCAAACTCTAATCATGATATCTTGTATATAAGTAGTTAGATAGATGAGAGAGCTAATCAGACTTTTATACTTCTTTTCACCAATGGGCTTACTCGATTCATCTTTGTCTAGCTTAGTGGTTGCACTCATTGGAATCTTAACTACCTTGCATCCTTCCATGCCAAACCTTTTGAGTAGATCTTTTATGCACTTAGTTTGGTTAAAGAAGATGCCCTATTTTAATGTAAAGACCAAGGAAGAACTTGAGCTCACCCATCATCCTCATCTCAAATTCCTTAGTCATATAGTTAGCAAATTCCTCACAAAGAGTTTGATTAGTAGCACCAAATATAATATCATCAACATATGTTTATACAATGTGTATCCTTATTATTCTTTTTCACAAATAAAATTGTGTCAACCTTGCCTTTTTCAAAATTATTTTGTAAGAGAAAAGAACTAAGCCTTTAATACCAAGCTCTTGGGCCTTGTTTCAAACCATATAAGACATTAGTTAATTTGAAAACATGTTTTGGGAAATCATGAGACTCAAAACCTAGAGGTTGTTCATCATAAACTTACTCCTCAATGAAACAATTTAAGAATGCACTCTTCATATCCATTTAAAAAAGTTTAAAGTTCATATGACATTCAAATGCTAAAAGAATCCTAATGGTCTTTAAATTTTCTACGAGGATAAAGTTTCATCATAATCAATGCCTTTATCATGGTTATACTCGTAGTAACCAATCTAGCTTTGTTTCTTATGATGAAACCTTACTCATCTAACTTATTCCTAAACACCCATTTGCAACCTACAACTAGGTGTTCCTTAGGCCTAGGAACAAGTTTCTAAAATTTACTTCTCTCAAATTGGTTGAGTTCCTCTTCAATAGTAATCACCCATCTCTCATCATCAAAAGCCCTATTAATTAACTTTGGCTTAATTTGAGAAACAAAAGCAAGATTATTATATAAAGCTCTAGTACTTACTTCTTTGGATGTCTCACTAATGATAAGATCCTTTGGGTGATTCTTAAAGTATCTCTAATCCTTAGAGAGCCCTTCAGCTTGGTTCTCCTTTCATTTAGGTTCAAATTCCTTTACTTCTTATAATGGTTCATTATCTTCAAGATCAATCACATTTTCCTTAGATGTTAAATCAGCCTTTGTCTTTTCAAAGTCACCTATAAGATCATCAATAAGAGAATCTTTCCCATATCAAGCCTGCTAGACTCATCAAATACAACATTCATAAACTCTTCAACCATTATAGATTTTTTCTTAAAGACCCTATAGGCTTTGCTAGTGGTAGAGTAGCCAAGAAAAATACCTTTATTCATTTTTAAAGCAAAATTTTCAAAGTTGTCCTTGGTATTTAGAATGTAACATTTGCAACCAAAATACTCTAAGGTATGAAATCTTGGATTTTCATCCATTCCATAGCTCATAAGAGTTTTGTTTAGAATGAAGCTTTTGAAAACACGATTTGCAAAATAATATGAGGTATTGATGGCCTCGACCTAAAGTAAATTGGTAAGGAATACTTATTAAGCATAGTGTTAGCCATCTCTACTAAAGTTCTATTTTTCCTATCTACAAAACCTTTTTGTTATGGTGTTTTAGAGGTAGAAAAGTTATGAGAAATCTCTTTCTCTAAATAATAGTTTTCAAAAAAATCATTTTGAAGTTCTTTTCCATGGTTTTAGAATAAATGAAATAGCCTTTTTCATTTTAAAGTCTTTTAACAAAACTTTTGAAAGCATCAAAAGTATTACTCTTATGAGTAAAAAAGGATACCCAAGTGAACCTAGATTAATCATCAACTAGGATAAATGCATAATGCTTTCCACCAAGGGTAGCATTCCTAGTAAGTCCAACTAAGTCCATATGAATAACTTGGAGAGGGCTAGAAGTACTTACAACATTCTTTGTTTTGAAGGATACTTGATGTTGCTTCCCTATTTGACATGACCCATATGTCTTGTCCTTTATGAACTTGAGCTTTGGAAGACCCTCTACTAGCCCTCCTTTTGACAAACTTTATAGAAGCTCCATGCTAACATGTCCAAATCTTTTATGCCAAAGCTAAGACTCATTGCTAATGGAAATAAGACAATTAAAGGAATGGTTAGCCAAATTGCCTAAGTCAATTAGGTAGGTATTGCCTCTTCTTTCACCTTTAAAGATTACCTTTTTCTCTGCCAAAGTGGTAACTCGACATTCTTTAGGGTGAAAGGTGACTTTATTATGGTAACTTGACATTCTTTAGGATGAAAGGTGACTTTATTAGCTTTGTCACATAATTGACTTACACTTAACAAATTATGTTTTAATCCTTCAACTAATAGAACTTTATCAATGGGAGAGCAACCTTTCTTGTCAATAATTCCAATGCCAATTACCTTACCCTTTGCATTATTTTTAGATATGACAATGGCACTTTATTTATCTTTAATAGTTATGAATAGCTTCTTGTTGTCGATCATATATTCTGTGCACCCACTATCCATATGCCTATCATTATCTTCTTTGATGGCTTCCAACCATTCCTACAAAATAAAAACATTTCATCTTTGTTTAAGTACCCAAGCATACTTAAGTCCTTGAGGGTTAGGCTTAGAAGGATCCTCTAATTTGACGTAAGCCTTCCTAATGTAGCAAAATATATTTATATGGCCATATTTCATGCAATAATGACATTAGAGCTTGGTCTTATAGGTATTTCTCCTATGACTACTGAAACATGAATATGAGGCCTTCTCACACTTTAGTTATGTATGTGCATGCAAGTACAAGAGTAATGAGGAGTATAAGAGAAGTTTTTGTGTGTGTGTGTGTGTTTGGAAATGCCTATTGAAGTACATATATGCATGGTTAACTCTTTAAGGCTTAGTTCTTAAGTTTTAGGGAGCCTTCCTTTTGCCTTTAGGCTTAAAAGGCTTAGTGTTTAGAGCACTTTTTTCCCAACCACCTCAATATTAAAAGTTTGAGGTGTGGATGCACTAATAAATGTAAAAGGAGAAGATGTAGATAAGGAAGCTTTATTGAAGCCAAAACTATGTCTTACTAAGGGTGGTCTTCGAGATAAGAGTATCCAAAGCTTTTTTTCCTTTATGAAATCTTAAGATGGAATTCCTAAGCTCAATTACTTCACCTTTTAAAGTGTCATTTTCTTTTCTTAAAGAATCAAGAGATGATGAAATTTAGGAAAGATGTTATAAAGATTTTTTGAGTTCTTCATTTGAGGTCCTCAAGTCACTTATATGATCATTTAAGATTTTAAATTCATCCTCATGTTTTGAACACTTTTCTTATAAGTTTTCATTTGAGATTTGTATTTATCACATCTCAAGGTTAGAGCTTCAAAAAGCTATTCATCCATATCATCTAACTCATTAAAATCATGATAAAAGTGTGAATAAGAACTTACCTCATTGAAGGAGTCCTTTTAAGCCATAAAGCATATGTTGGCAACTTCTTCATCTTCTTTTTCCTTACTTAAGTTATCATCCTAACTAGCCTTAAAGCTTTTATTCTTTTCCTCATCCCACTTCTTCTTTTCTTCTTTTCCTTATCCCACTTCTTCTTTTTCTTTAATTTAGGCCAGACAGATTTGATGTAGCCTTACTTTTCACACTCAAAGTAAGTCACATCATTCTCTTTTTCCTTAAAGTTTGGGGACTCTTATCTTTTCTTCTCTTTACAAGCTCTTTGGTCCTCCTTGAAATCATTACTAACTGCTCTTCCTCTTTCTCACTTTTATCACTATCACTAGAGGCAACTTCAACCTCCTTGTATTTACTTGAGAGTAAGAGTCTTATTTTCAACTTGTTCATTCTTGTCACCTTATCCTCTCAACTTCATCATTTCCTTATCCTTCTTTATGGCTAGCACATAATTAAGTAAATTGCCAATAAGCGCATATGTTGGCACGTTTCCAATCTCCAGATTGAATTCTTGAATACTATATACTCTTCCACTAATCCTTTTAAGTAGAAGAGATTTAATAATTTTAGTGTTTACGTTATGGTTTGAGAGAATTCTTCTAAACTTCTTCATGTTTGTGACGATATATAGGAGTTTATTAGCCAAGTTGGTGATGTTTTCATTCTCTTTCATCATGAAGAGTTCCCACTTTGTTACATACATCTCTAACGTACAAGATTTTAGAAGTGCAGTGCCTTCATGGTAGTTTTCCAAGGCCTTCCATATCATATATGCAGTTGGGCAATGTTGAACTCTATGAATCACCTCTCTTGATAAGGAACTAAAGATAATGTTTATTACTCCTTTGTTTTTGCCATTTGAGTTTCCTTAAGCTTTCACCATTCTTCTTATGGAATTAATTCCTCACTACTATCTACCACATTGGTTAGAGGCTTCCATTCCCTTATTACCATGTCCTATAAATCCACCACATCACTATCTATATATATCTTCATTCCATATTTTTCAATGAGTTTAGGGAAATCCATCGAAGAAAGGTTTTCGATAAGTGAGGATTTCTTCTTGTGCCATGGTGTTTTCTTCAGACAATTAAGGCTTGAGTAAAGGTCTAGCTTGAATACCACTTATTGGCCTTTGTTGTGGGAAATTTAAATTTTGGAAGGAAGGTTAGTGGTACATGTATTAAAAGAAGTAGATGAAGAATAAAACACATAATAATTTATAGTGGTTCGGGTGATAGGAGTCATTTTAGCATATATTTTAGGTTAATAAATAAGGCATTTTTCTTATTTATTTTTTATAGTGTTTTTATTTTGAAATAAGTTCAATTTTCGCCTTTTTATGTCATGTAGGAATATCTTAAAAAATGAGCTAAATTTCAGTTTTTCAGTAGTGTTGCAGAGGCTATTGCATAGCCCATGCATAGGAACATGTAAAGACACATAGTTGACTAATCGACAAAACAAAATCACATAAGCAATTAAGTTCATGGGTAATTGCATAACCTATGCATCAAGTCATGCAAAATGTTATATGTATATTTTAAAACACAATGCAGGCTACCTTTTAAGATAGAGATTTGACCTATTTGGATAGAATTTTATCAGCCGAAAATAGTATATTTTTAGGAGAGGAAGTGGATCCAACCTCTACACCAAATAAAAAAAAAAGATTTTGTGAAGATTAGAGGGAAATCTCTTTTAAGGTTTTAAATGTTTTTATTTAGCAAGCCTTTTTTTAGGGAAATTCTTCTACTCAATTCAATATATTATTCCTTCTTTATTTCTTTTTCATCCTTTAGGGTAAACTAATTCTTTAATTCTAGGGATTAGGGTGAAAGTCCAATATTTATTTTATGAATCTTAAAGTGATTTTTACTTTAATTATGTTAGGTGTCTCGATTTAATATGTTTAAGCTTAATTGATCTTGTATGTATGAACTACCATATATGTGCAATGTTTAAGATTCTAGATAATGGAGCGAAAGTGACAGCTTAAGATGGTTAGTCCTAACATATTCTAAGAGATTGAGGCTATGAGAGTAGGCTTGACTTCTAGAGATATACAAGGATTATTCATAAAGCTTAATGCATTATTATTGAATTTTATGACTATGAGAGTAAGCATAATTTCAATAATAAAAGAATCAATTTTGCTCAAGGGAGACTATTGGGCAATTTAAAATCTATCTTCAAGAACAACCCATTCATAATTGGAACAAAGTCTTAGTATAATTGTGGGATAGTATTATGGTGTATCTGAATTCCCGATAAATCATTGTCATAAGATATTCTTTTAATTAAATCAATGTTTTATTTAATTATTTTTTCAATTTTAGTTTTTATTTATCATCCTTTCATTATTCGGTTGCTAGATAATAAGAAAATTTAGTTGTTTGGTACTTGTGAAACAATCCTCGTAGGAACGATCTCTACTTATCACTGTATTACTTGAGCGATTTGTGCACTTGCAAGGGTTACATACACAACAATTTTTTGGTGTCATTATCAAGGAATGGTTTTTTCATATTATCAATTCTATGTAAGATTTCTATTAATCTAATATTTAAATTTTGTATCTTTAATTTTTGTTTGTTGAATTGTGTTTTGTTTCTTTTGATAAGTGAAACACTTGGTGTATGCTTAAAGTTACAATGGCTGAGGAGCCATAATAAGATTTTGTTATGCCATAATCTTAAAAGGCTTAATCAAACATTGTTAAGCCAATTGTTGCATGTAACAATTTTGCGATTAAACCAATAATTATCGAAATGGTGCAAGAAAACACATTTAGGGGTGAAGCTAATGAAGATCCAAATGAACATATCACTAATTTTCTTAAGATTTGTGCAACCTTTAAGATTAATAGGGTAATAGATGATGCAATCTGATTGTTGTTATTTCCTTTCTCTTTGAGAGATGATGCTGAAAGGTGGTTGAATTTTATGAAACCTAACTCATTTTCTACTTAGCAAAATACTTTCTACTGGGGAAGATCGCACAATTGAGGCAAGCAATTCCAAGCTTTCAACAAGAGCCAAGTGAAACATTATATAAAGCATGAGAGAGCTTTAAGGAGTTACAAATATAACGTTTGCATCATGGCTTACCAGGTTGGTTGATAGTTCA
Source organism: Omphalea diandra (assembly GCA_949677035.1). Classification (NCBI taxonomy): domain Eukaryota; kingdom Viridiplantae; phylum Streptophyta; class Magnoliopsida; order Malpighiales; family Euphorbiaceae; genus Omphalea; species Omphalea diandra. Next base: position 12,871 of record CATIWR010035107.1, read on the forward strand.
AGTCTTCTATAATGGGTTTAATCATTCGGTATGCATTACTATTGATGTTGCAGTAGGAGTTGCACTAATGGGAAAATCAACTAATGAAGCGTATGTATTACAAAAAAAATGGCCTTCAAAAATTACCAATGGGCAAGCGAAAGAGGGGTCAATAAAAGAGTTGATGGTGTTCATGACATTGATGCTTATACCATGTTAAATGCTAAGATAAATGCTTTTACAAAGAAGATTGAAAGTATGAGTGTGTATGCTATCACTACCCCATCACTGAATTATGAATGGTGTGGAGGAGCATATATGGGAACCGAATGCCATGTAGGGAGTTTTTTTATTCAAATTTTTTTGAAGCATATGCAATTTGTTTCCAACTTTAATAGGCAATGCCATAATCCTTATTCCAACACCTATAATCATAGGTAGAGGAATCATCTCAACTTCTCTTGCAACAATTAAGCCATATCAACTAAGCCTTTTTATATAGCCCAACCGAATCAATAAGAAGTGATGCAATCATGCAATATGCAAAAAGTTCTTGATTTAAAAGTTTCAGAAGATAAAAATAAGGCTAGATAAGCTTGAATTAAGGGTGAACCAATTGAAGCAACACAATTAAAATTTGGAGATGCAAATTTGGCAATTGTCTATCACTATCAATGAAAGAATGTATGGTACATTGCCTAGCAGGACTGAGATTAACCCAAGAGAACAGTGCAAGGCAATTACTTTGAGAAATGGCATGGAGATACTTAGCCCTCTATGAAAAGACAAGGGTAAGAATAAGAAAATAACCTAAAAATGCCTAAAATCCCTATAAATCTAGAAATATCAGTCTAAGAAAATGAGGAAAAAGCCTCAAAATTTAATTTGAATGAGAAAAACAATGTGGAGGATGCTTAATAGGAAGAATGAAGCAAGCCTACACCAGTAAAACCATATGTTCTACTTATTCCTTTTCCTTAACGGTTGCAAAAACACAAATTAGACAAGCAATGTGCTAAGTTTTTAAAGATGTTCAAGTAACTTTATGTCAATATTTCATTTACCAAGGTCTTAGCACAAATGCCAAAATATGTAAAACTTTTCAAATAGCTTTTGTATAATAAGAGGAAGTTAGTATAATTTAAAACCATAGCTCTTTCAGAGGAGTGTAGTGCTATAATTCAAAACAAGCTTCCACCTAATCTTAATGATCCATGGAATTTTTCCATTCCTTATCAAATTTTTTAATGCAAAGTTGATAAAGCACTTTATGACATAGGTGTAAGTATTACTCTAATGCCTCTTTCTACTTGTAGGAAATTAAATATTAGTGAAATCCAACCAACCATGGTTACTTTGCAATTAATAGATCATTCTATCAAATGCTAGTTAGAGGAGTGGATAATGTTCTAATACAAATATGGAAGTTCATTATTCTAGTAGATTTGATTGTGCTTAACATGAATGCAAGTGTGGACATGCCATTAATCCTTGAAAAACTATTTTGGCAACCACGTGGGTTATAATAGATATAAAGAATGGCAAGCTAACCTTGAACGTGATGGAAGAATCAAAGGAATTTAAAGTCTTTAAAGTAGCAAAATAGTCTTCTCCCATTAAAGATTGCAATAGAATGGATGTAGTTCATGATCCAATTTAAGAAGTTTCTCAGTAGGAGCATCCTCCATTTGAAGCTTGCATGATTCAAGGGGTATCATCAATGCATGAGAATTTGGAAATTGAAAATGTAACCATTACTTAGAAGTAACTCCTCCATTTAAAGGTTACAAGTTTAAGAGTTTATGACAAGGTAAGGCTTTCCCCTTAATTGAAAAAGCTCCAATTTTAAAGCCAAAACCTCATTTTCTTCATTTAAGATATGCATTCCAAGGTGATACTTATGAAAATGCTCAGATATAAGGAGAAAGATAAGCTATGGTATGTTAAGCATATTTATAAGCCCTAACTTAAAGTTGGGTAGTAGGTGTTGCAAGTTTCACTTCATGAAGCTGTAGAAGTGCAAGAAGAAGATAGCGATATGTTCAAGGTGAATGACCAACAATTGAAGCCTTACTTTTTGTGGGGAGGCATTGTAACCAAGGGAAGTTCTTCTCCTTAATAAATAACAAGTTGAGAATTTATGAAAAAGTCGAGCTAATAACTTTAAATAAGCACTCGTTGGGAGGCAACCCAACAATTTCATTCATTTTAGTTTATTTATTTTAAAATTATGCATGATTTTTATTTTCAAATTTGAAATGATTTAGTCTTAGATTTTTAGAATTTCAAAAATTTTTGCTAGTTTAATTCATAGTAAGAATGTTGTTTTTATGTTTAATTCATGTTAGTTAGTGTTAATTTTAATTTAATTGTGTTAATTATAGGTTAATCAGGGAGCTATGACAATGGACAAACTGTGTTTAATGTAACTTTGGAGAGAAAGGAATGCCATATGAATGAAAATAGAGGAAAAGAAAGAAATTTCATTACAGCAAATTTGCAAGGGCTATGCAATGGCCCATGTAAAATGCTCAAGAATAAAGACTGCATATAGGAAATGTAGACTAATATCCATGATTTGGATCTTAAGTTCACCGAATGAATTTCAAATCGCTGGAATAAGCTGATTTTTATGCTGAATAAGTTTGATTCTAATGGAGATGGGCCTTTAATGTTTTAAAACAAGAATGTGCTTTTGGTTTTGGGCCAAAAAGGGAGACAATTCATAATTTTGAAATAGTTATCTTCTTTCCTAAACCCTAAATGGTGCCTTCACTCCTTTAAACCATCACCCACCCTCCATCTCATACGTCATCCCTTCCCCCATCTTCCTTTCCTCAATTCCATCGATGTTTAAGAACACACCTAAACTCGTTTCTCACAAATCCTAAATCCCTCCATCCCTAAACAGTTATTTTCCCTTTTTCCCTGATTTTTGATTTCCTCTTTCCTGAAACCACCCTTATTTCTCTCTTATTGGGTACCACCAAAGCCTCTATGCATAAGAACCAAGAAAAAGTCAATCATATATTTAGTCTAGTCTCATGAACTCAAAGACCCAAGCCTATCTTCATCCCCGAAGGCCAATCTACTCCTACCACCACTGTTGGCACCAAATTCTTCCACCAGCCTTTACTAGTTGCAAAATCCTCAATGAAAAATAGTGTTTTAGTTTCCAATGGTTTTTTTTTCTTCAGTTTGTTCTTCTTTATTTTATTTCATTTTAATTTTTATGCAATTTAGAATTTATAGAGCTTATTTAAATTCAACTTTATTTTATAGATATTATTAATTTAGGTTTAGAAATATTGTTGTTAATTTGGATATGTTGTGTTCCATTATTACAGGGCTGAAAGTAGAATTTGCATATTCTCAAAAAAAAAAAAAAAGATTAGCCTTGTTTACTGAGATGATTTTCAAAATTTCAGTTATCAAAAGCTTAGAAGGTTGTTATTATGAATTGTGAGTGTAGGCATGTCATAGTGAATGATTTGTTGGAATAGAAGGATAAATTTAGGTTATGGAATTTGTGTTCATTGTTTGTAGGTGACGACATTATGGCAGTTGAGTTAATTATGATCTTCAGTGTGAAAATAGAAATGTGGATGTTTAGTTTGAGAATTGTATTCACCAGGTGTGGCTGTAAAAAATGTAAATATATTTTGTGAATTGGGTGCATGTTGAGTGTTGAATAAACTTTTGTGAATCGAGATTATTGAGCAATTTTCGAACTTTTTTTTAGGAGTATTTGTGTATAACAAGCATGTTGCTGGGTTAATTCCAGGTATATGGCTCATGTACATTTGTTTAATTCTGTTCACATACACCTTTGATGAGTTTTTTTTTCACTTATTGATTTCACTTTTTTTTAAAATAAATATTGGTTTATTAATGAAGGAAAAAACTCATGTGCAATAACTGATGGTTTTAGATTTACTCATTCATAAAAATATCACATCAAACAAGTCCAAAATCACACATAACAGGGGAGTAAATTTCTTTGTCCTTGAATTTTCATTTTCTTTTCAAACATTGCGGACAATGTTTCATTTAAGTTTAGATGAGAGACTTAAATTAATTCTTTCAGTCTTTTATTCTTTGTGAATATTGGGAATTTGATTTATTCTTTTAATTTTTTTTGGGATTCATTTAAATTTGTAAAAAGGAAGAAATTTTGATTTGTTGATTTGAGGATTTCAATGATTTATTTCCTTTTTAGATAATTGTTTGTTCTAAAAGTGAAGATGAATTAACTTGAGAGTGATCACTTCATAATTTGTGAATTCTTGGATTTCAGAATGCTTGTAATGGAACTATACATGATCAATTTTATGAAAAATTTTGGACATTTAAATAAATTTGATAAATGATGCAAGTAATTTCTTATTTAGGTTGATTGAAAAACTTGATTGAGTCGTTACATCTAGGAATCTATTGCTTGTTTATATTCAAACATGTGCATGCTAGTTTGTTCAAAATTTTCCACTAGTTCCAGAATAAGGCATATAATCTTTTGACGCAAAATATCAATTCACACTTGATCAAGGAAATGATTTACGCCTTCTTTGTGTTAACCGATTTAGCCTCCTTCATACCTTATTAATTTGTATCATTTGCACTCTTTTTGAGCCTTAACTTTAGCATTAAGAATGTATACAAGCCCTTTTTTTTTGTACCCTTATCCTTATTAACATATAACCATCATTATGGCCTTCCCCCCAAGTGACTTTTAAGACTAAAATTTTAAAGTGGAATTAGAATTTCCATTATGCTTGTTTAGAAAGTTGAATTTCTTTCTTGATTATATCTTTGAGCATGTGCAAGTGTTTGATATTTGAGAAGGAAAAAAAAGTTGAAATGTGTAATGCTTGCATATTTACGATTTGTTGGTTATTTGCATTAGTGAAAAAAAAAAAGAGAAAAGAAAAAGAAAAAGTTAAGAATTATGAGGTCTTTTGAGTTCTAATGCTTAAATTATTTAGAGTTCATAATTCTTATGTGAGAAACATTATGTACACAATTTACTCTTTAGTTTTGTGATAAATTTGGACTATTTGAGTGATTATTATTAGGAAATTAAATATTGAAGCATTTGACAAGTTGGAAAATTTTGAGAACATATAAAAATTTTTAGTGTTACTTGATTATTTTCATTCTTGAAATTCTTTTGTTTGAACATTTTCATTCTTTTCTTTGGCAAGCTATTTTTTCCCTAGCGCGTTACAAGCCAATAAAAGACCTTTAGATCCTTGATTAATTGGCAATTAGATTAGTGATTATTGATTGTGTGGTTTTGCCTATGGAATTATGCATAACATTATTTTAGGAAAAGGTTTGACAATGCCAATTTGTTTCATGTTTGTTTTTAAATTGCATCAAAAGGTATATTGTGATTTTAGCATATTTCTTGATTGATTTATACTAGGAATTGCTTGCAAAATTTTGATAGTGAACTTCAATGTTATAAATTTTCTTTTGAGTTTGATTGTGTTAGTTTATTATGAAGTTTTCTAAATTTCAGGATTTGCATTTGTGATTTGAGAAGTTTTCTTGTTTATTCTTTTATTTGCTTAAGAATAAGCAAAACTTTATGTTTAAAGGAGTTTGAAAGGGGTCTTTTTAGCATATATTTTAGGATAATAAATTAGGAGTTTTTTTTTATTTTTATAGTGTTTTTTATTTTGAAATAAGTTAATTTTCTATCTCTTTTATGTCATGCAAGAATGTTTTAAAAAAAGAGCTAAATTGCAATTTTCAGTAATGTTGCATGGGCTATTGCATCGGCCATGTGTAGGACCATACAAAGATGTAGAGTTGACCTGTCAATATAGCATAATTGCATAAGCAGTTAAGTGTCTAGGTAGTTGCATGGCCCATACATCGAATAATGCAAAATGTCATATCTATATTTAAAAACACAATACAAGTTGTCTTTTAAGATAAAGATTTGACTTATTTGGATAAAGATTCATGGATAGAAAAGAGCAGATCTTTAGGAGAGAAAGTGGATCCAACTTCTACACCAAATAAAAATAAGATTTGTAAAGATTATAGGGGATTCTCTTTTAAGGTTTTTATTATTTTTATTTAGCAAGACTTTTCTTTGGGAAATTCTTCTGCTCAATTCAATAGACTGTTCCTTCTTTGTTTCTTTTTCTTCTTGTAGGACAAACTAATTCTTCAATTCTAGGGACTATGTTAAAAACCCAATATTTATTTCATGAATCTATGAAGTGATTTTTACTTCAATTGTGTTGAATGTCTTGATTTAATATGTTTTAGCTTAATTGATTTTGTATGTATGAATAATCACATATGTGTTATGTTTAAGATTCTTGATGATGGAATGAGAGTGAAAGTTTAAGGCTAGTCCTAACATATTAAACTAGGTGATTAAGTTCACGAGAGTATGTTTGACTTCTAAAGGTATTCAAAGATTATTTATAAAGCTTCATATATTATTATTGAATTTCACGATAACAAGAGTAGGCATAATTAGTAATAATAAACTCAATTTTACTCGAGAGAGATTATTGGGTAGTTTAGTAAAATCCATCTTCAAGCACAACCCATTCATAATTGGAACAATGTCTAGGTATAATTGTGGGATAGTATTGTGGTGTACCTGAATTCCCTAGAAATCATTATCATAACAGTTTCTTTTAATTAAATCTCAGTTTTGCTTAATTATTTTTGTAATTTTAATTTTAATTTATCATCCTTTCATTATTCGATTATAAGATAATAGGAAAATTTAGTTCGTTGGTACTTATGAAACAATCCTTGTGGGAGTGATCTCTATTTATCATTGTATTACTTAAGCAATTTGTGCACTTGTAAAGGTCACATATGCAACATCAGGCATTAACCAACCTTACATCCACTCCCCAATTCTTCCAATTAGGTGTTCCACTAATTCTAAATGGTGTTTCGCTAGAGCATACCAAACTTTACAACTTGTGTTTTACAAAAGCTCAGACACAACCTTGCAAGTATTTCCTAAGGCTAATACTCAAACATATATAAGAGTTTTCTATTGGCTAACTCTTAAACACAATCCTAAAGAGTATTTAAAGCTCACACCAAACTTCTTACAACTCAATTACAAAGAGTAAATTAAAGAGAGAGCTAAGAAACAAATTTGTAAGAGTTTGGTATTAGTAAATGTTATTCTCTAGCATTTATGTCCATTTGGTAGAGTATTAATAGGTTTCTCCCACCAAAGAGATGTTAGAGATAAAAACTAGTTTGAAATCTTTAAAGCATGTTATGCCAATTTGCATTAAATTATTGTCAGGCCATTGTCGCAGTCGATACAGGTGAATCATTGTTTTTATATCTTTTACGCTTTAGGTTTAGACTAGCAATGGTCAAGATGTTCAACTTATTCCTAATGACTAGTGAAACATGGTACTTCAGCATTGTCCTTCAAAAAGTAATCGTTAGAATGCTTTCTTAGTCATTGAGAGTCACGATTGCTATTCCATGGTCGTAAACATGATCCAAATTGTGTTAGCTATCTGAACACTACTTTTGGTCATGATTGGCTATATGCTTTTTGAGTTCTGGAGTTGAGCTTGTTATAGTCGTCATGGATCACGTTGTAGTCATGACATGCAAATTTGTAATAGCCTAGTTACATATGGCTTATGTTGAATGTAGCTCTAAAATCCCTCCAAACTTGATTGAATTTTGCAGTTGTGATCTACGATGCGATGCTTACTGTGAACACTTCTATCCACTTTATGTGCAATACTTCACTTAGTAGTGGTCATTATATGGTGGGTAACGATTGTGGATTACAAGCACAGTTTGATTTGAGCTCCATTTTACTTCTAATGATCTTTTAACTTAGTTGTTGCAATCACAACACTTAAACAAGACGTTAGAACCTTTCAATTTATGTTGTCAAGATTAAAATAAAGGTTTGACCATCCTAGTCCAACATCATCTAATTCAATAACATTTCAATCCATAGAATTTAAGTTCATACTGTTAGTTATGTGACCTAGGCTAATTCTTGTAATGGGTATTTTCTTAATAATATCATGGTTAAAATTTTATTAAATATCTCTTTTATATTTTATTTATGGCTAAATTATAAATTTCATGAATAGTTAATTCTACTTAATACCATTAAGTATATGACTGGAATGTAAAACCTTTAAGTGTAAACTTATCCATAGTCAGTCATTACTGTTAACATAATAATGAATGAAGACTAGTTAATGTTTCATTGATGACCTTGTTTTACTAGTCATGTAAATGTGATATTAAGTGAAACAAATAGATTAAGAAACATTATATTAAACTGATTTACTATGAGAACACTAAATGGAAAATAGTTATAAGTGATTCTCATGCAATAGTATTAACTTAATCTTCTGACTTAAAAATTACCATGGATTCCAATATGATAAACTTTATGTTTTGACACAATCTAACATTATCGTTAATAAGATAAATATATAGACTGATATTGGACATGAAGTAAATAATATAAAAAAAAATAAGTGATTGAGAAGGAATTTATTCCTTATATATTTATGAGAAATATATCTTTAGACTCCTTAATAAGTTAGACTAAAGAGATTGCATGGTCATGTGAAAATTAATTGATAAAGGTTATTAATGTCATTTTACATCAATATGTTTAAAGATCAAGAAAAAATTGAATTGTGTAAGGATGACATGATCCATGCCTTATGTTCAATTAAGATAAAATGTGACAAAAAGATTACATTATTGTTAGTAAAATAAGTTAGGTAAGATCATTACCCTTTACATAATTTAGGTACCCATAATATCTTGCTAGAGGTCATTTATAATTTATAAGCCAAAATAGGTTTTTGTGCCTCTGCCAACGTTATGTGAACCTTTAGGGTCTCACACATAGAATAGGGCCAAGGCAAAATTGGGTTTTAATACTCTTTATATTTATGTATCTTGTAAGATATAGAATTGATATAAATATCATAACAGTTAAGATATATGTGCATGTTTTGTTGTTTTCTAAAATACATAGGACATTCACATTTTAGAAAATGTTTTAAAGAGAGAGAGAGAGAGAAAAACCCTTTTGCTATCATACTTTTGATTTGGAGAAAACTTGTTCACATGGATACTTTGACGTTCTCAATCTGATGATTGACACTTTAAGCTCGAGGTTGGATATTACCGATGTAAACCCCCTATCTTCCTTCGATTAATCTTATCTCTCTTATTCAAATTGCTATGGTTTTTGTATTCCTCTTTTTGATTTAATCAAATTGCATGGAACCTTAGTGGGATTTTATGTAGAAAATTTTTAATTCTTTTGTTGCATTTGTTCTACAAATCATAACACATAGCATTTTAATCAATCACATGTTTAAGGACCATTAGTTATTTACTTACCTCCTCCTTCAAGCTATTCAGTCATGGATGATCCTGACTTATTCTGAATATTATCTTCAATGCCTTGAGGACCTATTTCAATATACCAATCCATTATGGTAAAGTAAGATTTTTATCTTATTATGCATGTATTCAAATGGTAGGATTATTCATGCATGGATAATATGTAGAAATACATGTTCTTGGAGTCATAAAACATACCAAAAATAATACCCAAGTTAGCATCATTCATCACAAACAAAATCGGGGTCACTACCCTAAAGTTACTAAAGTAAAAGTGGAAAAATCTTACCAAGCACCTTAGGGATGTTCATGGTCATGCAACCAACATATAAAACAACCAAAATAAAGGTGAGAACAATGTGTGAATTGGACATATAGGTTGTTGTCCAAAATATAAAATCATCCAAGCAAATGAACATGGCAAAATTGACACATAATAATGCAAATAAGAGGTGTAGTTGTGTGATTAATAATAAAACAAAGCATGAACATAAATAGTAGTAAATAAAATAAGGTTAAGGGTCTTAGGTTATTGTAACTTCTCCTCATTATTTCTCCAACACACAAAGCATAAGAGAACATAAAGGAGACTACCAAATATAATAAACTTAAAATATGATTTATAATACTAAAAATCGGGTATAACTGTCATTAGTTATTATAATATACCTCATTCTACCCATTTTCCAAGCTTAAAAAATAAAGTTAATAGCTAAAAATCTAAAGGAATAAGGGAAGATGCACTATTATAGATAATGCCTATGAGCAGTGTTTATGGTTTATATAGACTAGTTGGTGGTCTGTATAAATCATTGTGTTGTTTGTATAGACAACTAAAAGATCTATACATATAATTGGACTACAGAATAAAAGAGTATGAATAATGTTGTGAATAGTAATGATATGTACAAACCACTAAGATGTCTATATATAGACTTTTACGTTTATTGTTAATAAAGAAGAAGAATAAGAAGAAGAAAAAGAAGAAAAGGAAAAAGGAACAAGGGAGGAAAGAGGCATGAATGGAGTGGGAGTTAGTTTATTGCCCTTAATGCTACCTTGAATGGTGGCATTTCTTCTTAAAACATCTTACTTTTAATGCAAAAGAAAGGGTTTGCTTGGTCCAAATTTTAGCTTAAGAGGGGTGTTAAAGGGTTTTTAGTTTCTTCTAGTAGAAGAGGTCTTTTAGGGTTGCAAAGTTTCATTTTGACAACATCGTGTCATGGAAATCAGGCATTTTTACCTCTCAAGAGGTGTGGTACTTGTAAAAAAAAAAAAAGGTACATTTATGCTATATAACACACATTGCATGTTATCTTTCTTTTACTACTTGAAATGGGTAAGACCATAGAATATTATAGAATTAAGGGTACGGAGTTGTATGTATAGCAAAAGGTTGTTTATACATATGATTACTTATTTGTACAACCAATTGGGCTATCTAAGTAACTATTTTAGAGGCTTCATATTGTTTGCCTTTTATTGTGCATAACTATTTAAGTTATCTATACAAACATTTAAGTTAGTTGTACAAACCACTCTTGGAATTTTAGAATTGGCTTAGGCTTAGGATTTTAAAGAATAGGATTAGTCCAAGATTTATCCATATTTTTTTCCTCCCTTTAGGCATTATTACCTTTATCCTTCTTAGATGAACTTAATATGGTTGTCATAATCAAGCTTGCATTCTAGCAATCCAAAAATCTAATGTTTACAGTTTGCCCCTACTTTGTAGGGCTTGGTGCGAGCGCCTTGATTTTTGCTTAAACAAGTGAAATTTTAGTTGTGATTCTAACCTTTTATCTACTGTCAAGGCATTGAGAGGATGGGGATAGGGGTCTTAAATTGATGGAATTATTCATGCATGGATAATATGCAATAATATATGAACTTGGACTCCTAAAACTTGCCAAAAAGATTAGCTAGGTTAGCATCATTTGTCACTAAGAGAAAGGGGTTTACTAGCTTAAGGTTACCAAGGTAAAAGTGGAAAGATCTTATGCCTTACTTTAAAGGTATGAGCTACCATGTAATTTGCATCTAAAATATCCAAAATAAAGATGAAAATTGTGTCTAAATTGGACATATAAGCTATTGCCCCAAATCATAAATCATTTAAGCAAATGAGTATGGCAAAAGTGACATATAATGTTGCAAATAAGAGGTGTAGGTGTATGGTTAATGATAAAACAAAACATAAACATAAATGGGTAGTAAATAAAGGACGATTAGGGTGTTAAGTTACTATAATCTTTCCCCATCATTTCTCTAAAATACAAAGCACAAGGAAGAACACAAGGGATGTAAATATGTTTTCATGGAAATTAATAATAAATCACATAAAATGAAATTAAAAATATGATTTTAGGTTCAAAGATAGGAATAACGGTTACTTGTTATTGCAACTACACATTTTATTTAAATCCAAGCTTAAAAGATGAAGAAAATAGAAAAAAATTCAAATGAAACTGTAAAGTGGAACTACTATGAATAATGCCTTTAAATAATAATGTGGTTTATACAAACCATTTTGTTGTCTGTATATACCACTAAAAGATTTGAATAGATAACTAGATTGCAGAATAAAAACTATGAATAGTATTATGAACAATAGTAGTAGTTTGTAGAAACCAATTGGTGGTTTGTATAGATCAATTAGTGGTATGTATAAACCTTTAAGATGTCTATTTAAATAATAAGGTGTCTATATAGACCTTTAGGTTTATTGCTAGGAAAAAATGAAAATAAGAAGAGGATAAAAGTGAGGAAGCAGCATGGAATGGTTTGTAGCTTGGCTTATTATCCCTAAAGCAACCTTGAGCAGTGGGATTTCTTCCCAAAAGATCTTGGTTTCAATATAAAAAGAAGGGTGAAGCTTAACTTAATCTTTATAGTGGTTTTATGGTTGTTAAGTTTTCTATGTTTGAGGAAGGTTTTTAGGATTTTAAATATTTATTTAATAGCACTTTGTTATAGAAATTAGGTCTCTTTCCACCTCTCGAGAGGTGGGGTATTTATGAAGGGGAAAATGGATGCACTTATGTTATATAACACAAATTGCACCCTATCTTTCTCTTTAACTCTCTAAAGTGGATAAGGTTATAGAATATTATATATTTAGGATTTTAAAGTTGTATGTACACCCAAGAGGTTATCTATACAAACATTTACTTAGTTGTGTAGCCAATTGGGCTATTTGGGCCATTATTCCGGAAGTTTTATATTATTTGGCTTTTAATGGGTTGTCTGTATAGCCATTTAAGTTTTCTATAAAGACATTTTAGTTGGATGTATAACCAATTAAGTTGGCTATACAGATCATTCTAGAAATTCCAAATTAGGCTTTTTGGCTTAGGCTTTTGAGGGGTAGGCTTGGTTCAAGGTTTGTCTAAGCTTTTGCCTCCTTTTAGGATTTTTTAACTCCATCATTTTAGGATGAAATTAACATAGTTCTCATCCTAAGGCTTGTATCCCAGCAATTTAAAAAGTAGTGCCCATACATAGAAAATGGCATTGTGATAAAATAATAGTTAGACAACTCACAACATAGCATTCAACATAAATATAAATACCAAAAAAAAATATGCAAGGATATGATTTCCTTAGCAACTCTTCTAACAAGTATTAAACACTTTGGTAGCTCCCTAGTAGGTACCAAGGTTGAATTTGACCTCCAATAGCTCTTTTAGTTTGTATAGGTGTGTATCGTCTTCTTAATAACTCTACAACAAGTATAAGACTTTTAGCAACTCTTTAGGAGGTACCCACATTGCACTTGTCCTCTAATAACTCTTAATTATGTACTAAACTGGATCATCTTCTTAGCAGTTCTCCAACAAGTACTAGAACTCTTGACACCTCTCTAGCAGTTATTAGGGTTGCATTTATCATCCAACAACATTCTAGTAAGTACTAGGATGGATCATTTTCTTAGCATCTCTTTAGTAGGTACCAATACTCTTAGTTGTTCTCTAGCAAATGCCAAGGTTGCATTCATCCTCCAATAGCTCTCTAAGAGTAACTAGGGATCTTCTCAGTAGTTCTTTAATAGGTAAAAAGACTCTTAGTAGCTCTTTAGTAAATACTAAGGTTTTTCATTCTCTAGTAGCTCTTTAGTAGGTATTAAGAAGGGTTATATTCTTAACATCTCTTTGTTAGGCACTAAGACTCTTAGCAACTCTCTAGTAAGTATCAAGGTTGCATTCATTTCTAGCAACTCTATAGTAAGTACTAGAGTGGATCATCTTCTTAGCAACTGTCTAGCATATATTAAGACTGTTGGTAGCTCTATAATAGTTATTAAGATTTCATTTAGCTTTTGTTCTCCTACTTCTACTTGGAATTCTTGTTTTACCATCGAACGTCTCTCTTGATTTTATCCTCTATCATCTTTCTTGGTTTTCTCTTTACTTTTGTTCTCTTTGTTTTTTTTTCCTCCTTTATTTTATCCTATAACTTTCTTTGTTTCTTCTCTCTTTCCTTTGATTCTCTCTTTAGTTTTCCTTTTGTTTTTCTCTCTAGTCTTCTTTTGACTTTCTTTCTTTCAACTATTTCTTTAGTTCTCTATATTTTCCCCTTAAATTGCTTTCTTAATTTCACTTGTCTTTCTACTTAGGTTCTTTTCCTTATATAACTTTAAAAAATAATGTTATGTGTTGGCCCAAGTCAGTTAAACTTATTCAAACCTTATTTTTTATCTTGAAAAATTTGATTAAAGGCTATTAATGTGTTTACCAAGTGTTGATTTAATAAGAAATAAGTTTAGAGTAAGTTAGAACTTCAAAAGATAGCAAAATCTCCAAGTGACAAATAGACTTAAAAATCGCAAACAAGACAAAGCAGTCACAACCTTTATTCACAAATCATTATAGTTATCTATTTGTCGCAATCATGAGATAGCTTTCTAAGGAACCAAAATAGGCATACAAGCACACATCATGAATTATGCTTAATAATGATAATGCAAAAAATATATTCACGATCAAGAATAAGCAATTGTAATAATCACCTTCAAACCCCAAAGAAAAAGGTGTAACAACTAGGTAAAGACCCATTTGAAGCATGTCAACCAGTCGTTTACGAAGTATAAAGATCGTGACAGTGACCATGTAACTTCAAATCACTCAATCAAGCAATCTAAAATGCAATCTCAATCATAGCCCCTAATTTAGCGAAACATAGTTTGTGATTGAGAAAATTAAATCGTGACCATGACCTTCGTAAAGTAATGGAGCATTATAATGGCTAGTTAGGGTGTCTAATTGAAGAAAGCCAAGTGCCAACTAGCAATAAGACACATATGAAGATCACAACCATAAAAATGGAGTCTTAACTTCTAATTGTGAATCGTGATTAGGATTGAGGCATTGTCACTGTGAAATTGTCTGACAATAATTAAATATAGGGTTTCCTACCATAACATTAGAAATTTAGGCCTAGTTTCTTTATAATGGCTCTTTGGTGGTTGAAATCTATAAATACCCTACTAAATGTCTTTCAATATAAAAGAAAAATGCTTAATGTACCTAAACTCTTACAAATTGAATTCTCAAAGCCTCTTTTTTTAGTTTCTCTATACTTTGTTAGTTAGGTTACTTTGAATGCACTTATAAAGGTTTAGTATGAGCCTAAACACTAGTAATTAAAGGATAAGACTGAGCTTAGCTTGAGAAAACTCTTACAAGGTTGTCTCTTAGCCTTAAACACAAATTGTACGTGCGTTAGATATGAAACTAAATAATAAGTTAGGTAGTAATCTTGTAAAAATGCTTTATTAGTTTGAGTGATAATTGAGTAGCGGATGTAGGGCTGGTTGATATCCAAACCACTCTATTGGCCTTAATGCACTCAGAAGGGGGTTAAATTGGTGGGAGATTAAAAATTTTAGAGGAAAGGTAAGGAGATTAGATAAATAAGGAGTAGAGAAATTGAACACAAGATGTTTATAGTAGTTCGTATGCTAACAAACCCTACATCCACTCCCCAATTCTTTATAATTGGGTATTTCACTCCACTAAAAATAGTGTTTCCAAGCTTACACCTAACTTGTACAATTTTATGTTTTATGGCTCACACACAACCCTAACAATTTATGTTTTTAGGCTCACACAAAACCTCACTCAAGTGTTTTAGACAAGCTCACACATCAACCTATTACAAGAGTTTTGGAAGCTAGGCTAACTCTCAACCGAATTACAAAGGTGTTAAGTGCTAATACCAAACAGTCAATAACTTATAAATAAGAATAAGAAGAATGAGTAGCAATTTTGCAAGAGTTTGATCACAAAATGAAATTCTTTTGCATTTACATCTATTTGGTGAAGTATTAATAGGCAACATCCACCAAAGAGATGTTACTAACTATCTATCCCTAAATCTCTAAGGCAAGTTTGGTAGATTTTTCATTAATTGTCTGTCAAAAAAAAGTCGCGGTTGTGACTGCATTTTGCCGTCATGATTTTCCAATTTATGTTGGCAAGCCTAAAATTAAGGCAGAGAACCCTATTCTGTATCTAGCAGCTAGTCCATATGTCCTTCGCACATTGGTCACACAAGAAATATAGTCGTTGTGCTTGACCAATAAACCAAAAGTCGCGGTTGCGATTTAATTCTTTTTAAGCACGATAGAGACTGCAAATTCTTCTATTTGGTAAGGAGACAACACTTTCTTAAGTAGCAATCATGATAGATGCTTCGCCGTCGTAATTTTTTATATTCTAA
Organism: Omphalea diandra; assembly: GCA_949677035.1. Lineage (NCBI taxonomy): Eukaryota > Viridiplantae > Streptophyta > Magnoliopsida > Malpighiales > Euphorbiaceae > Omphalea > Omphalea diandra. The sequence continues at coordinate 28,969 of CATIWR010035107.1, forward strand.
TGGTTGCCTTAGAAACTTGGTGTGATCTGGTTGTAGACATAGTTCCCTTATATTAGCTATGAAATTCACGGTTATGACTTCAGACACGAACACCACCGTGAATCTCTTTATAAGTTAATCAAACTTCCTTTAGCTGCATCGTAGCTGTGAATTCGTTTGTGAATTCTTCTGACCTAACTCTATCCATTCTCATTACAAGGTCAAGGTCGCAAATTAAGGGTTACTGACTGCAAATTTAGATGTCTTACTCAAAGTTCGAAGTTTAGACTTTCATCCAATTTCTAATGAGACAAAATATTATCAACTGCAAAAAAATACTTAAACAAAACATTGGAACTAATCAATCTTCATTGTCAATATCAAAAGAGGTTTATGACTTTAGTTTAACAACCTAGTCTAACAATCTCCCCCTTTTTGATTTTGACAACTTGGATTAATTTTACTTAAAGAAAATGAATTACATGAGTGTGAAGTTAGGATGCTTAATGATTTTAAAAAACTTGTTGATAAAATAATCAAAGAATTGTGTTAGCCTAGGGCATCAAGAAAATGGGTTGAATTTGTGGTTAATTAAAAATTAAAAAGGAAGGTTAATGTGCTTAGGAAATGAAGAATGAGATGAGAAGAATTAGCACAAAGCTTTATAGTGGTTCGGGTGTTAATAAACACTATGTCCACTCTCCAATTCTACACAATTGTGTATTTCACTCAACTAAACTAGTGTTTCCAATCTCACACCAAACTTATACAACTTGTGTTTTCTAGGCTCACATAAAAACCTCTCACAAGTGTTTTTAGGCTCACACTTCAACCTCTTATAAGAGTTTTAGTGTATAGGCTAAGTCACAACCTACTTACATTGGTGTTTATTGCTCACACCTAACAATTAACAACACTTAAAAAGAGTAAAAGAATGAGTAGTAAATTGGCAAGAGTTTGGTTATAATTAATTCAATTATCTTGCATTTACATCAGTTTGATGGAGTATTTATAGTCCACATCCACCAAAAAGATGTTACTCTAAAACTATCCCTAAATCTCCAAGTTGTGTTAGGCAAATTTTGCATTCAATGCTTGTCAAGTAGAAGTCGTGATTACTACTATAAATTCGCTGTCTCAAATTTTTGATTTGCACTGAGGAGCTAGAAATCTCGATAGAGAACCCCATTATGTGTCTAATGACTAGTCCATTTGTCCTTTATCCATTAGTTGTCTAATAAAAATAGTTGTTGTTTTCTACCTGCTACTTAAAAGTCATGGTCGCTAGTTGTCTTTGCCTTGGGCGCAACTAAGATCACCAATTCCTTTATTTGTAGACGAACTTTCAACTTCTTGGGTGGTGACCACGACAAAATATTTGCCCCCTTGATTTTTGATTTCCAATAGTTCCCTTGGACACTTGGCATGTTATGGCTATGGCTTTAGTTCCCACCTTTATCACTATGAAATTCATGGTCGTGACCTCAGACATGAATGCCATCATGAATTCCTATGTGACTCAACCTTATTTCTTTTGGCCAAGTGGCGGCTGCGAATTGACCCTCAAATTCCTCTGGCCTAGTTTCATCCATCCTTATAGCTGATTTGTGGTCGCGATTTAGGGGAGACAAACCATGAATTTAGATGACCTTCAAAAGGTTGGATATTTGGATTTCCATTCCAACTTTTGATTGAAAACTATCTTATAAACTACAAAACAACACTTAATGAAAACATTAGTACTGATCAATCTCTATTTTCAAGTTCAAAAGAGGTTCATGACTTAGGTTTAACCAAGCTACTCCAACAATCTCCCTCTTTTTGATTTGACAACTTAGATTGATCTTAAGGAAAAACAAATGCATAAGTTGTGAAGTTGGGATGGTCACTAATGAAATGATCAATGAATACTTAAAGAAATTCTAGTCAATGATCAAAGAAAAATTCTAAGTATTCTAAGTTTGAAAAGAAATTTGCTCCCCATCAACTTATGCTTTTCTTAAGTACATTGCTTATTTTCTCTCCATACTTCTCTCTCCCCCTTTAGCAAGATGAAAAAGAGGGTAAATATGGAAAAGCAGATGAAATGCATAAAAGTGAGTGAAATTGCTCATAAGGAGCAAATAATAACTCACATAATCATAAGAAGTGCAATCACACAACATGACATAAAAAAAATACAATCACATAGCATATAAGACAAAGAATTGCAAATCAAACACTTTTATTTATTTATTAACTATGGGATCAACAGTGTTTAAATCAAGAAATTTAAAAAACAATACAGAGAAAGAAAAACAAAAGTCCTAAAAACAATCTAAAAGATAAGAGAGTTGTCATCATCTCTAGAATCATCTTGTTTTTCATTATCTCCACCTCCCTCAGCTTCATAACCCGCCTTAATCTCTTGATCGTCCTCTTCTTCCAATGTGTTCTCTCAATCCTAAAAATCTAGAATATGGTAGAGAGGAGCACATACTTTCTCTTGTAAATCCACTAAGTCACTATGTAGGTGGAAAATGTGGAGAAATATTTTGTTGAGCATCCTTATCACCTTGTCCAATTTTCGGTTAATGGTGGCAAGAGAGATTTTGGAATTAGGTTTTGGTTGAGGAGGTAGGACTAGTTGTTCTCCTTTTTCAATGATAAGCCTTTTTCATTTAGAGGCTTTGGATGTTTCCAACCTTTTTGCTTCAAAAGCTCTCAGAGTATAAGCATAAGAATCAGGGTGAATATTTTGAGAGGGAAGAAGCTTCTTAGTGAGGAATTTTTCATTTTGCTCATTAAGGGCACCAAAATATCAATAGATTACAATTATATGAGAAGTGAGAAGAAACAAACTCTTTAGTTTGGTGCTCATGTGAATTAATTAATCCACAAGATAACGATCAGTCTGTATATGCTTATTCTTGACAAGGCAGAAAAGGAAAGCAAGATCCTTTTGGGACACTTTTCAAGACCATCCCCTCTTACATTGACAGAGAAAGTGATGATATGTTGAAGTGGCCAAAAAAGTAGGGTTTGGATGTATTTGGCTAAGGAAGTTTTGGGGTCATGTTTTGTCTCGATGGAAATCTCGGACCAAAACTCAGAATAGATAACATCAAGAGCAAAAGTGATGAACGTAATGTCATCTCTAACTTAAACATTGAAAAGATTGGACAATTGTTCAAAAGTGATGAAAAATAGGTCTCCAAAAGCACAAGATGTAACCCGTATTGACTAGCATGAGATTGGGCTCTTTAACTGAGAGTCACGATACACATGAAGTCTCACACGATTTCTTCATATCCAGGCTCGTCATGAAATATGAATTCATTCCAACCCAGGTTTGAAAGAAATATGTAGATCTCATCTTTGATTCCTAGTGACGCAAGAAGAAAAGTAAAAGGGATTTTGTTAAGTATAATGATATTGGAAACATTGGCCTTGTAGCGATCCTTCTCTTCTTTTGTAACCCCTTTCATCTAGTATAAAGTTGGGGGTTCTGAAGGTTATTCTACTGCCTTTCCCTTCTCTACTCTTGAAGCTTTCTTAAGGCCATTTATGAGTTAATAGAAGATTTAAAGATTTGAGAGTAAAGAAGAGGATAAATTGAGATGTATGAGCAAGAGTGATGGAATTCACTGTTTGGGGGTTTTATATATGCTAAGAAAGGGTGTGAAAACGGCTAAAAATTGCCAGAAAAGAATTCAATAAAGGAGTGCAATGGTTGGCAATCAAATGACTTAATATATGGCAGTTACCTAAATTCACAACCGCGATTTGAAAGCCGTGATTACTAATTCTGAAAAATGTGAGTAACATATAAAAAATACTTGAAAAATGGCGCGTTCAATGGTTAAAAGTTTTAAAATTTGAACAAATTCATAGTGGGGATTGAAAGTCATGACCATGAATTGATGGTTGTCAGTCGAAATGTGAGTACCTATAATTCACTATCGTGAATCACATAATAGTGATAACGAATTACAAGGCAAAAGGATAACTATGAAATTTTAAGACTTGACATCTGAAACTGTGATCCACTTTGATATTTGGATGTTTAATTCATGCAAGTTGGTATTGAAAAGCACAATTACACATAAAATTAGGACATCTAAAAGAAATAAACATCACATACATCACACAAGGCAATCAATCAATCATGAATAACACAACATATAGAATGATCAAATTTTTCACTATAGGGAGCTTCCATCAAGCATTCCCAACTATCTCTTAATGAAGTTCATCCTTTCTTCATTGAGAGGTTTAGTGAAAATGTCCATAAGTTGATTATTTGTGTCTATAAACTCTAACACAACATCACCATTTCAAACATAATCTTTAAGAAAGTGATGCCCAATATCTATATCTCCTAGAATGTTGGATGGGATTCTTTGAAAGATTAATTGCACTTGTGCTGTCACATTTGACAGGAATATGACCAACAACTTTGCCATAATCTTTTAATTGTTATTTCATCTAAAGGACTTGGGTGCAATAACAACTCGTAGTTCAATATTCAATTTCAGCGGTGGATAAAGCAACTAAAACTTGCTTTTTACTAAACCAAAAAACTAAACACTCTCCTATAAATTGGCAAGTTCCAAAAGTGATCTTTCTATCTAAAAAACTTGCAGCATAATCCGCATCTGAGTAACCTATGAGACTAAGTGAAGAATCTCTTGGATACCACAACCCTAAATGCAATGTGCCATGTAAATATTTAAAAATTCTTTTGACAACATTCAAATGAGATTTTTTAGGATAAGATTGAAATCTAGCACACATGCATACACTAAATATTATATCAGGTCTAGAAGTTATAAGATAAAGTAGAGAACCGATCATACATTGATATCTCTTCTCATCAATTGTCATACTCGATTTGTCATTGTCTAATTTGATGGTAGTACTCATGGGTGTTTTTGCTACTTTACATCCACCCATGCCAAATTTCTTGAAAATATCCTTTGTGTACTTGGCTTGGTTGATGAAGATCCCTTCTTTGGTTTGCTTGATTTTTAGGCCAAGGAAAATTTTAAGCTATCTTATCATGCTAATATCAAATTCCCTAGTCACACACTTAGCAAACTCCTAACATAAAGATTCATTAGTAGCACCAAAAATGATATCATCAACATAAATTTGTACTATTAGTGTATCATGATTATGCCTTTTTACAAACAAAGTTGTGTCAACCTTTCCCTTTTCAAAATCATTTTTCAAAGGAAACAAACTAAGCCTTTCATACCAAGCTCTTGGAGCTTGTTTCAAACAATATAAGGCTCTATTAAATTTAAAAACATAATTTTGAAAACTATGAGATTCAAAACCAGGAGGTTGTTCAACATAAACTTCCTCTTCAGTGACACCATTTAAAAAAGCACTCTTGACATCTATTTGAAAAAGTTTAAAATTCATATGACATGCATAAGCCAAAAGAATCTTGATGGCCTCTAATCTTGCTACTGAGGCATAGGTTTCATCATAGTCTATGCCTTTGTCTTGGTTGTAACCTTTTGCAACCAATTGAGCCTTATTCCTAATGATGAACCCTTGCTCATCTAACTTGTTCCTAAACACCCATTTGCAACCTACAATTGGGTGTTACTTAGGCCTAAGAACAAGTTCTTATACATTGTTTCCCTTAAATTGGTTGAGTTCCTCTTGCACAACAATCACATAACTCTCATCATCAAAAGCTTCATTAATAGATTTTAGCTCAAATTGAAAAACAAAAGCAAAATTATTATCTAAAAAGTTAAGTTAAGAGCTAGTACTTACACTTTTTGAGGTATCACTGATAATTAAGTCTTTGGGGGTGATGCTTGAAGAATCTCCAATCCTTAGGTTGATCATGACTTGGCAATTTTTCTTGTTGATGTTGTGATTCTTTATCTACTCTTGATGATTTGTCCTCATCATTATCCTTGTCTTCCTCTCTTGTAGTGTGCTCGAATTCCAATTTCTCAAGGTCACCTATAAGATCATCAACAAAAAAATCTTTCCTAAGATCAAGCTTACAAGATTCATCAAATACAATATTTTTAGACTTTTCAATAACCATTAAACTCTTAATAAAAACCCTATAGGCTTTGCTAGTAGTGGAATAACCTAAGAATATACCGTTATTAGTTTTTGAGTAAATTTCCTAATATTATCCTTGGTATTCAATATATAGCACTTACATCCAAATACTCTTAAGTATGATATCTTAGGCTTTCAGCCATTCCATAGCTCATAAGAAGTTTTATTGAGAATGGGTCTTTTGAAAACTCGATTTGCAATGTAACATGAAGTATTGATAGCTTCGGCCTAAAAGTAATTTTACAAAGAATACTCATTGAGCATAGTTCTAGCCATCTTTACTAGTGTTATATTTTTACTCTCTGCAACACCATTTTGTTGTGGTGTTCTAGGAGTTGAAAAGTTGTGAAAAATCTCATTCTACTGGCAATAAGATTCAAAAGACTCATTTTGAAATTCCTTTTCATGGTCATTTCTTATTAAAGAAATGAAGTAACCTTTTCATTTTGAATTCTTTTTGTAAAACTTTTAAAAGTATCAAAAGTATCATACTTATGAGCTAGAAAGGACACCCAAGTAAACCTAAAGTAATCGTCAACTAGGACTAGTGCATAATGTTTTCCACCTAGACTAGCAATGCTAGTAGGTCCTATCAAGTCCATATGAATTAATTGAAGAGGTCTATAAGTACTTACAATATTCTTTGCTTTAAAAGAAGATTGATGTTGGTTCCCCATTTAGTAAGGACTACAAGTCTTATCTCCAGAGAACCTAAGCTTGGGAAGACCTTCCATTAGCTTTCCTTTTGATAAGCTTTGTAAGAGCTCCATGCTAGCATGTCCAAGTCTTTTATGACATAGCCAAACTTTATTACGAAGAGACACAAGACACTTAAATGATTTGTTAGCCAAATTATCTAAGTCAATTAGATAGGTATTGCCATTCCTTTCACCATTGAAAATTACCTTTTTATTCATTGAAGTGGTAACTAGGCATTCTCTATGGTCAAAGGTGACTTTATTACCTTTGCCATATAATTGACTTACTATGTAAATTATGTTACAAGCCACTAACTTGTTAAACATCATTAATTAAAAAGCAACCATTCTTACCAATGGTTTTAATGCCAATTATCTTACCCTTGGCATTGTTACCAAATTTGATATTGCCACCTTTCTTTTCCTTTAAGGCCATAAATAGCTTTCTATTGCCCACCATGTACTTTGAGCATCCACTATCCACATGCCATTCATTTGCTTCATTAGTGGCTGCCAAACACCCCTATACAACACAAATAAATCATCTTTGTTTTGGTACCCAAGCATACTTAGGTCCTAGGGGATTAGGTTTTGAAAGATCCTCAAACTTGAGGTGAGCCTTCCTTATAAAATAATAAATATTTATGTGTTCATTCCTCATGCAATAATGATATTGGAGTTTAGACTTATATTTCTTTTTCCTATGTATTGCCTTGGTATGAGTGGGGAGAGGGGAGGGTGTTTCTCATACCAACATGATGTGTGTGAGAGCATGAACATGTATGAATATGTGTAGGTGTGAATTATATGTGTTACAATTAACATGCTTTTTATTGTACATGTATGCATGGTTAGCCTTCTTAGAAATAGGCTTAGGCCCTTGTTGCACCTTTCCTTTGCCTTAGGCAATAGAGGTTTAATACCTTAGACACTTTTCTTTCCAACAACCTCAATACTTGGAGTTCGAGGTGTTAAGGCTTTAATGAAAGTTGTGGATAAAGATGTAGAACAAGAGGCTTCATTGAAGCCTAGACCATGCCTAATCAAGGGAGGTTTTTGTGATACTATGAGTCTATCCAAAGCTTTTTTTTTTTTTTTTACCCTTATGGAACTTAGAAATAAAGTTTTTAAGCTCAATGACTTCTTCTTTCAAAGAGTCATTCTATTTTCTTAATGAAATTAGAGATGTAGATGATTTGGAAAGATTCTCAATAGACTTTTTGAGTTCTCCATTTGAAGCCCTCAATTCACTTACAAAACTATTTAGGGATTTGAATTCATCCTCTAATTTAGTGCATTTCCTCTTGTAAATTTTCATTTGTGACTTATACTTGTCACATTTCATGGTGAGAGTTTCTAAAAGCTCATCATCCACATCATCTAATTCAAAATAAGAGTAAAGTGAAGAGCCTACCTCATTAGGTGAATCCTTTTGAGCTATAAAGCAAATGTTTGTAACCTCTTCCTCTTCATCTTATTCAGATGAGCTATCATCCCAATTCGATTTGAAGCTTTTTCTTTTTTCTTTGTCCATTTTCTCCTTCTTCTTTAACTTGGGGCATATTTGATATGGCCTTGCATTCATAGCAGGTGGCATCATTCAACCTCTCTTTGGGAGTTATAGTTTACTTTATTGAAGTTCCTTCTTTCATTCCTTCTTCTAATCAGCTCCTTAGTTCTTCAAGAAAGCATTGCAAGTTCCTCCTCCTCCTTGTCACTTTCCTCTTCACTTAAGGCTACTTCCACTTCCTTCTCCTTAGATGAGGACTTGAGTGCCAAGGTCTTCTTTTCTTGTTTTTCATATTTTTCTCCTTGACCGCTTATTCTCTTCATTTCTTCGTCCCTCTTTAAGGCCAACTCATGAGTCAAGAGTTTGCCTATTAAGACATCCATTGGCACCTTCTCGATCTTAGGGTTAGACTCTTGGTTACGACACACTCTTACACCAAATTTTTTAAGAGGTAAAGATTTCAAAATTTTAGAATTTACCTCATGGTTGGCGAGAACCCACCCAAACTTCTTGATGTTGGTGACAATAGCAAAGAGTCAATTTATCATATCTATTATGCTTTCTCCAAAGCTTTCCAAATACCATGAGCAGTAAGACAATATTGGACCCTTCCAATTTCTTTTATTGAGAGAGAACTTAGAAGGATTGCCATTTCTCTTTTATTCCTACCATTGGATTTTTGATGTGTTTCATACCACTTCTCTCTAGGGATTAGCTCCTCACTTCCATCCACCACTTTAGTAGGTGGCTTCCACTCCTTTGCAACAATATCCCATAGATCTACCATGTATATATCTAGATGGATTTCCATCTTATACTTCTAATGAGTATAGTGTGCTCCATCAAAATATGGTTTGAGGTGAGTATGGATTCCTTATTGTGCCATGATATTTGCTCACACAATTAAGCTTTTTAGTGAGACATGGCTCTGATACCACTTGTTGGCCTAAGGCACTAAGAAGGGGGATTGAATTGATAGTTAAATAAAAATTAAAAAGGAAGGTTAATGTGTTTAGGAAGTGAAGAATGAGATGAGAACAATCAACACAAAGGTTTATAGTGGTTTGGGTGTTAACGAACCCTATGTTCACTCCTCAATTCTACACAATCGGGTATTTCACTAAACTAAACTAGTGTTTCCAAGCTCATACCAAACTTATACAACTTGTGTTTATAACTCACACAAAAACCCTTACAACTTGTGTTTTCTAGACTCACACAAAAACCTCTCATAAGTGTTTTTAGGCTCACACTTTAACCTTTTACAAGAGTTTTAGTGTATAGGTTAACTCACAACCTACTTATAATGGTGTTTATTTCTCACATCTAACAATTAATAACACTTAAAGAAGAGTAAAAGAATGAGTAGCAAATTGGCAAAATTTTGGTTAGAATTAATTTAATTCTCATACATTTACATCAGTTTGGTGAAGTATTTATAGCCTACAAGTTGTACTAGGAAGATTTTGCATTAAATGCTCATCAGGCGAAAGTCGTAGTCACTACTATAAATTCATGGTCGTGAATTTTTTATTTGCACTGAAGAGCCATAAATTATGGTAGAGAACCCCATTCTATGTCTAATAACTAGTCCACATATCCTTTATCCATTGGTTATCTAATAAAAATAGCCCTTGTGTTAAACCTACTTCATAAAAGTCACGATCGTGAGCTATCTTTGCCTTGGGCATGATTGAGACTATGAATTTCTCTGTTTATAAAGGAAATTTCAACTTATTGAGTGGCAGTCGCGATAAATATCTGCCCTCATGATTTTTGATTTCCAACGGTTCCCTTGGATACTTAACATGTTATGGCTGTGGCTTTAGTTCCCTCTTTTGTCACTATGAAATTTGTAGTTGGGGCCTCATACGTGAATGCCACCATGAATTCCTCTATGACTTAGCCTTATTTCCTTTAGCTAAGTCACAGCTGCGAATTGGCTCATGAATTCCTCTGGCCTAACTTCATCCATCCTTATAGCTGATTTATGGTCGCGATTTAGGGATACAAACCGCGAATTTGGATGACCTTTATAAGGTTGGAGATTTTGATTTCCATTCCAACTTCTAATTGAAAAACTATCTTATAAACTATAAACAACACTTAATGAGTACTGATTAATCTTTATTTTAAATATCAAAAGTGGTTCATGACTTAGGTTTAACTAACTTAGTCCAAACAAATTGTAAGATTGAAAAAGGAATGGTCCTATTACTATGTCTCCCCCTTAACTTATACTTCCTTTATGCACATTATTATTCTCTCCCCCTTTGACAAGATAAAAAAGAGGGTAAAGTTGAAGATTGATTGAAGTGCATAAATTGAGATAGAATAATCACAAAGATTAAATAAGTATAAGAATTAAACAAGAGTAATCACATAATATAAGGATCAATCAATTACAAAGGATAAGAACATACACTTTTATATATTTAGAAACTATGGGATCACAACCATTACATAACATAAAAACAACAGAAAAACACTAAAGATAATTTAGAAGATTTGAGAACTATTATCGTCTCTAGAATCATCAATGTCTTCATTTGCTTCTCCATTTTAAGCTTTATCACCCTCCTTATCCTCTTGATCATCCTCCTCGTCAAGTGTGTCCTCCCAATCCTCAAAATCTATAAGATGGCAAGGAGTAACACCTACTTTCTCGTAAAGATCCACTAGATCACTATATAGGTGGGAGAATAAGAGAGATCTTCTCTTGATCATCCTCATCATCTTGTCAAACTTCTTATTGATTCAGGACAAAGAGATTTTGGCTTTGGGTTTAAGATGGGGAGGTGGAATAGATTGAACACCCTTTTCTATAACTAGCCTCTTTCTTTTTGATGCTTGGGAAGTGTGATATCCCATTTACTAATCATTCCTAAAATAGGTGCATTAACTTATTGATAAAATATGGGATACTAAAGTGACACAACATCATTAAAATCCTCTCATTCTATCCATTGTCATTAAAAGATCTTATTTCAATTATATTTTTTTATTTTTTTTACACAATGTATCTTGTTTCACAACATAGTAATTGTTTACAACAAAGTATAGATGGCTAAACAAACTAAAATACTAATTGACTACATACTTGCCCAGCCTCTATTAGACTACTAGACAACAACTTCGAAATGTAAACTAGATGCAATCTTAGTCTACTCTTCCTGAAAGAAAATTTAATGTAAAAGAGTGAGCTTGCATACTCAGTAAATAAATGCATAATGATACTTCAATCTCAAATAACATAGCAACATTTAAATATAAATAACTCATCATCATATCCATGCATGAAATAAATAGTTTTTACTCGTAAATGCTACACAGGCTATCAAATGTTATTGTCACATAGGTTGTCATATATTGTTGCTACATAGGCTATAGATGTCACCACCACAAAGGCTTTCATATTTGGTTGCCACATATGAATATAACTATTATTGCCATGCAGGTTATAGATATCATTGCCATACATGCTATCGAATATTATTGCCACATAGGCTATTATAGATCATTGCCACACAGGCTATATATATCATTGCCATAGAGGCTGTTGAATGTTATTACTATACAGGCTATTATAGATTATTGCCACATAGGCTATAGATATCATTGCCACACAGGCTATCGAATGTTATTGTCACACAGGTTGTTATATATTATTGTCACACAAGCTATAGTTATCATTGTCACACAAATTATAGATATCATTGCCACACAAGCTATCGAATAGTGTTGCTTGCCAACAACATCAAGTATTAGTCTTTCAACAAATCAACTATAAATCTAACAAACTTTAAGCAATATAATGACTAATAACATCACCCATAACTTTGGCAGCTCATATAACCATATACTCTCATTCCCAAGTCATAATTTATCAACGTCTCATGAAAATAAATAAATCAAGAGTATAACAATATTTTCATCAATATCATTACATTAAACAACATTTCATTCCATTGAGTATATGTTCTCGACATTTAACTAATCACATGTATAGTACCATTAGCTATTTGCTTACCTACGCCTTCAAGCTTGTTAAGTTGTGGATGGTCCTGGCTTATTTCCACTATTATCTTTAATGCCTAGAGGACTTATTTAAATACACCAAATCAATCCATGATGATAAAGTATGATTTCATGTTATTATGCAAATATGCTCTAATAAAATATCATGAACTTGTTAGGTTGTTTCTATGATTATTTTTAACTCACAATTCCGAATGGCTGATTCTTTTTTTTTTTTTTTTGGTTAAGCTAGACATATATGGGTACACCATATCCAAAATTCAGTCCAAAATATTCACTACATAATTTATAGCCAATTTTATGAAATTTCCCCCTTCCAATGTCATCTTAGTCTGGGTAGGTCTTACATTCTTAGGTATATCTCAAATCCTACAAATCCAATTGTAAGAATGATTTGAAAAAAGTTAGAGAACATATAAAGGAACAATTTTTATGTCTTACACATTGTCCTGCTCCTTCAAGCTTGTTAAGCTGTGGATGGTCCTAGCTTATTTCCACTATTATCTTTAATGCCTAGAGGACTTATTTAAATACACCAAATAAATCCATGATGATAAAGTATGATTTCATGTTATTATGCAAATATGCTCTAATAAAATATCATGAACTTGTTAGGTTGTTTCTATGATTATTTTTAACTCACAATTCCAAATGGCTGATTCTTTCTTTTTTTTTTTTTTGTTAAGCTAGACATATATGGGTACACCATATCCAAAATTCAGTCCAAAATATTCACTACATAATTTATAGCCAATTCTATGAAATTTCCCCCTTTCAATGACATCTTAGTCTGGGTAGGTCTTACATTCTTAGGTATATCTCAAATCCTACAAATCCAATTGTAAGAATGATTTGAAAAAAGTTAGAGAACATATAAAGGAACAATTTTTATGTTTTACACATTGTCTAATTCAGTCCATATGGTCACCAAAACAAATGACCAATCTCAGGGTGAGCAAGTTTTCAACATGTTGACAATTAGCCATAATGTAGGGGAAATATCTCATAAACCAAAACAAATTAGGCAAAAATATTTTACAAGAATGTACACCAGACATAAATATATAACTTTCAAGTTTGGCTCAATGCCAAATTCCCATTTTATAGCTATCAAATTCTTGGAAAACATAATTCAAAACTGCTGAGGTTTCATTGGGTTTAGGGTCAGACATAATCAATAAGCCATATCTCTTTCCATATGACAAATTAAGCAAAGCTATTTTACAGGTATTTAGAGAGAATATAACTGTACAAATTTCATGTTTTGTACTTTGTCTAAATCAGCACATAAGGTCATTGAAATGTATGAAAATAGTTAGACTGAAGAGATTTCAATTGGTTACGAACCAACCCTAAAGAAGGAGCCATATCTCCTCACGCACACCAAATTAAGCAAAATTGTTTTACATGCATTTATATGGGGCATAAAGCTACAAATTTAATATTTTACACTTTCCTAATTCCTCTTTTAGCATTATGAAATCGTGGGTATCAAATCTGCTCTAACAACAAAACTAACACAATCGGTTCTTGTTTCTTTTGAGCTTCAACTTCCATATATGAGCTCTACCTCAAATTACTCCATAATTATTCCTAATCATGCATGTTTAACATGTTATGAGGGAGAAATTTCATTTTTGAAGAAGGTAAAATTACTTACCTCTTTGCCAAAACTAGAAAAACTTAGGTTTCCTCCAAGCTAGCTCCTTTTTCTCCCTCTCCTACTTATTCTTCATCTTTTTGCTCCTTTCTTCCTTTCTTTCTTTCTTTCTATTTTCTGCACTCCATCACATTTTTGGCTCACCAATCTAATCCTACAAGATGAAAAAATTAATTTGCATACCTACCCTAATAGGACAAAATTATGGTGTCTCACTATCATTTGTTAGAAACTCAATATTCCTCTTTTAGTCCCTCTTCTTCACTCCTTTATCACCTTTATCCATCTACTAATCCCCATATGCTCCTTATACTTTTAATAAGTTCCAAAATACCACTAATTCAAATACTATAACACGCAACACATGATAATTTGTCATGCCACTATGCAAACATCATATTCATATTCAAATGTACTAATGTAAGTGTTATTGTCATGCTTATACCATGTGATGCATATATTCAAATATAACATAATTAAAATGCAAATAATTTAGGTTGAGGATGCTACAGGAAGTCTCTAACTTTTTGCCCTAAATGCACCCAATGTATAAGTGTAGGAATCATGGTGTATAGCTTTGGCATTAATAAGGTAGGGCAAGTTTAAAAAGTTATGGGATGGCAAGCATTTTTTGGTGAGGAACTTTTCATTTTCCTCATTAAAAGCACCAATATAATGATATATTGTAGTTACATGTGAGGGAAGAAGAAATTGACTTTTAGGTTTTATACTCGTATGGATCACTTAATCCACAAGATACCGACCAATTTGAATTGGTTTGTTCTTGGTCAAATAGAAGAGAAATGCTAAATTCTTTTAGGATACTTTCTCGTTATCATCACCTCTTACATTGACAAAGAAGGTGATGATACGATGAGGTAGCCAATTGGGTAGGGTATGAATGTATTTGGCTAGGGAGGTCTTTGGGTCATGTTTGGTCTCGATAGAAATTTCAAACCAAAACTCTGAGTTGATAATGTCAAAAGCGGATATGATGAATGGAATTTCATCTTTAATTTAAAGGTTGAAAAGATTTGAAAGTTGATCAAAGGTAATGTAAAAAGGATTCCTAAAGGCTCGAAATACTAACCCATATTATCTTGCATGTGATTTGGCTTTTTGACTCAAAGTCACGGTGCATATGAATTCCTACACTATCTCTTTGTAACCAGACTCATCATGGAAGATGAACTCATTCCATCCCATACTTAAAAGATAGGCATGGATCTCATCCTTAATCCCAAGTGACTCAAGGAGAAATGTGGAAGGGATTTTATTTGGTTTAATTATCTTGGAGGAGTTTGTCTGGGCTTTCTTCGGAGTTATGGTAGATGAGAGAAGATTTGAAGATGTTATAAGAGTAAAAAAGAAGAGATAAGAAGTATTCTAGCAAACGTGATTAGGAATACTATTTCAAAGGTTTATATAGGCTAGAAAACATTGTGAAAAATGGTCATAAATAGTTAAAAATGCATTAAATGAAGGAGTGTCATCAGTTGGCAGTCAAATCAATTAATGTTTGGCAGTTTCTTAAATTCATGACTGCAAATAGTAAGTCACGACTGCTAATTACAAAATATTTGAGTAATAGGCAAAAAATCCTCGGTAACAAACGTGCTCAATGGTCAAAACTTTTGAAATTTGAAAAAATTCACGATGGGGAATAAAAGAAGCGACCGTGAAATGATGGCTGACATAAGTACCTGTAAGTCACGATCGTGAATCAAGGAGTAGCGACCACGAATTACAAGGCAAGAAAAAGTAACTATGAGAGAATAAGATTTGACTTTTTAAGTTGTGATCCATTCAAAGTATTGATACTTAATTCATGCAAATTGGTATAGAGAGGCATAATTGCATGCAGAATTAAGACAACCAAAGAAATAAACAATACGTACATCACACATAACAATCAATCAATAAAGAATAGTGCATCACACAAAGAGTATTCTAGAAGATCCAATTTTCACTTCAAAAAACTTCCATCAAGCATTCCTAACTCTCTCTTAATAAAGTTCAACCTTTCTTCATTAAGAGGTTTTGTAAAAATGTCCATAAGGTGATGATTAGTGTCTATCAATTCTAACACTACATCACTATTTTGGACATGATCTCTAAGAAAATGATGCCTAATGTCTATATGTTTGCTCCTAAAATGTTGGATGGGAATCTTTGAAAGATTTATTGCACTAGTGTTGTCACATTTGATGGGAATGTGATCAATAAGTTTGCCATAATCCTATAATTATTGTTTCATCCAAAGGACTTCGGTGCCATAACAACCCATGGCTACATATTCAGCTTTTGTGGTGGATAACGCAACTGAAACTTGCTTTTTACTGAATCAAGACATTAAGCATTCTGTTATGAATTAGCAAGTTTCAGAAGTACTCTTTTATCTAGAAGACTACCAGCATAATCCGCATCTAAATAACCTATAAGGCTAAATGATGAATCTCTATGATACCATAAATTTAGATGCAATGTGCTATGTAAATATTTGAAAATTCTTTTAACAACATTAAAATGAGATTCTTTAGGACAAGATTAAAACCTAATGCACATGCATATACTAAACATTATATCAGGTCTATAAGCGGTAAGATAGAGTAGATAACCAATCATACCTCGATATCTCTTCTCATCAACCGATGGTAGCACTCATTGGAGTTTTTGCTACTTTACATCCTTCTGTGCCAAATTTCTTAAGTATGTCCTTTGTGTATTTGGCTTGGTTGATGAAGATCCCCTATTTGGTTTGCTTGATTTGCAGGCCAAGAAAAAATTTGAGCTCTTCCATCATACTCATCTCAAATTCTCTAGTCATACACTTAGCAAAATCCTTAAAAAGGGATTCATTAGTATCATAAAAAATGATATCATTATCATATATGTGCATTATTAGTGTATCATGATTATGCTTATTAATAAATAAAGTTATGTTAACGTTCCCTTTTTTAAAATCATTTTGTATAAGAAAAGAACTAAGCCTTTTATACCAAGCTCTTAGAGCTTATTTCAAACCATACAAGGTTCTATTCAATTTAAAAACATAATTTGGAAAGATATGAGATTCAAAACCAATAGGTTGTTTAACATAAACTTTCTCCTCAATGATACCATTTAAAAAATGCACTTTTAACATCCATTTGAAAAAATTTGAAATTCATGTGACACGCATATGCTAAAAAAATCCTAATGGCCTCTAATCTTGCTATGGAGGCATAAGTTTCATCATAGTCAATGCCTTTTTCTTGGTTGTAACCCTTAGTAACCAATTTAGCATTGTTTATAATGATGAATCCTCATTCTAACTTATTCCTAAACACCTATTTGCAACCTACAATAGGGTATTCCTTAGGCCTAGGAACAAGTTCCCATACATTGTTTCTCTCAAATTGATTGAGTTCCTCTTGCATAGCAATCACCCAACTCTCATCATCAAGAGCCTTATCAATAGATTTTTGCTCAAATTGAGAAACAAAAGCAATATTATTATCTAAAGTATTGATTTGAGATCTAGTACTTACACTATTGGATGTATCACCAATGATTAGGCCTTTGGGATGATGCTTAGAGAATCTTCAATCATTGGGAAAATCTTGGTTTGGTGCATCCACTTGTTGATGTTGAGGTTCTTTATCTTCTATTGATGATTTGCTTTCATCATGATCTTCATCCAACCCTCTTGTAGAAGACAACAATTCCAATTTCTCAAAATCACCTATAATATCATCAATAAGAGAACCTTTTCTAAGATCAAGCTTAATAGATTCATCAAACACAATATTCATGGGCTCTTCAACAACCATTGAACTCTTATTAAAAACTTTATAGGCTTTGCTAATGGTGGAAAATCCTAAGAAAATGCCTTCATTTGTTTTTTAGTCAAATTTTCTAAGGTTATCATTGGTATTCAAGATATAACACTTACATCCAAATACTCTTAAGTATGATAACTTAGGCTTTCTTCCATTACATAGCTCATAAGAAGTTTTATTAAGATTGGGGCTTTTAAAAACTCAATTTGTAATATAACACAAAGTATTGATAGCTTCGGCCTAAAAGTAATTAGGCAATGAATATTTATTGAGGATAATTCTAACCATCTCTACTAGTGTTTTATTTTTCCTCTCTATAACACCATTTTTGTTGTGATGTTCTAGGAGTGGAGAAGTTATGAAAAATCATATTTTCTAATCAATAAGATTCAAAATATTCATTTTGAAATTATTTTCCATGGTTACTTGCTATAGAATAAATGAAGTAACCCTTTTCATTTTGAACCCTTTTGGCAAAACTTTTAAAAACATCTAAAGTGTCATGCTTATGAGCTAGAAAGGAAACTCAAGTAAACTTAAAGTAATCATCAACTAGAACAAGTGCATAATGTTTTTTGCTTAAACTAGCACTCCTAGTAGGTTCTATCAAGTCCATATGAATGAGTTGAAGAAGTCTAGATGTACTTACAATGTTAGATTGATGTTGCTTTCCCATTTAGCATGGACCACATGTCTTGTCTCTAGAAAACTTTAACTTGAGAAGACCTTCCATTAGCTTTCCTTTTGATAAGCTTTGTAATAGCTCCATGGTAGCATTTCCAAGCCTTCTATGCCAACATCAAACTTCATTGCTAAGAGATACAAGCCACTTAAAAAATTAGTTAGCCAAATTGTCTAAGTCAATTAGATAGGTATTTCCCTTTTTTTCACCCTTGAAAACTACCATTTTATCCAATAAAGTGGTAAGTCGACATTCTCTAGGGTCAAAGGTGACTTTATTACCTTTATCACATAATTGACTTACACTAAGCAAATTATGTTGTAAGCCATCCACAAGTAAAACATCATTAATAATAGAACAACCATTCTTAGCAATGGTGCTAATGCCAATTACCTTACCCTTGGCATTGTTTCCAAATGTGACATTGCCACCCTTTTTTTCTTTTAGGGCTATTAATAGCTTCTTATTACCCAATGAAGTAAGTGATTGGCATGTGGATAATGGATGCTCAAAGCATGCTAAACAATCCTACACAACATAAATAAATTATTTTTGTTTTGGTACCCAAGCATACTTGGGTCCTAGGGGGTTAGGCCTAAAAGGATCCTCTAACTTGAGGTGAGCCTTCCTAATGAAACAATGAATATTGATATGACCAAACCTCAAGCAATAGTGGCATTAGAGTTTAGACTTATAAGTGTTCTTCTTATACATCATCTTGGTATGAGTGGGGGATTTTCTCATACTAAGATGATGTGAATGTGAGCATAAGCATGAATGAATAGGTTTAAAAGTCAATTTTCTATGCGTGTTTGGGTGAGCATGAGATTGAATGAATAAGTGTACAAGTAAATCTTTTATGTGTGTTTGGGTGAGCATGCTTTTTATTATAAATGTATGTATGATTAGCCTTATTAGAGATAGGCTTTGAGCTTTATTGCACCTTTCCTTTACCCTTGGGCAATGGTGGTTTAGTGCTTTAAGCACTTTTCCTTCCTTTCCATTGTGGAACTTAGGAATAGAGTTTCTAAGCTCAATGACTTTACCTTTTAAGGAGTCATTTTCCTTTCTTAGGAAGGTTAAGGATGAAGAAGATTTTGAAAGACTCTCAATAGATTTTTTCAGTTCTTTATTTGAAGTCCTCAATTACAAGACTATTCGAGGATTTAAACTTATCCTCTAATTTAGAGCACTTCTTTTTGTAAGATTTCATTTGTGATTTATATTTGTCACATTTCAAAGTGAGAGATTCTAAAAGCTCATCATCTACATCTTTTAACTCATCATATTAATCATAAGAATGGTGAGAAGAACTTACCTCATTTGATGAATCATCTTGTGCCATGAAGCACAAGTTATCAACTTCCTCCTCTTCATCTTCTTCACTTGAGCTGTCATCCCAAGTGGCTTTGAAGCTTTTCCTCTTTCCCTTGTCCCCTTTCTTCTTATTAGGGCAATCATTCTTGATGTGGCCTTGTTTGCCACATTCATAGCATGTAACATCACCCAATCTTTCCTTGGGGTTTGGAGTTACTTTCTTGAAGCTTCTTCTTTATTTTTTTCTTCGAATAAGTTCTTTTATTCATCTTGAAAGCATGGCCAACTCCTCCTCCTCTTTGTCACTTTCCTCTTCACTTGAGGCCACTTCAACTTCCTTTTCCTTGGATGAAAATTTAAGAGCTAAGCTTTTTTTTTTTTTTTCTATTTTGTCTCCTTGTCCTCTCATCTTCTACATTTCTTCATCCTTCTTCAAGGCTAGCTCATGAGTTAGAAGCTTGCCTATTAAAACATTGGTTAGCACCTTCCCTATCTCTAGATTTAACTCTTGGATACTATAAACCCTAGCACCAAACTTTTGAAGAGGTAAAGATTTAAGGATTTTTGAATTTACCTCGTGATTGGTGAGAATTCTTCCAAACTTCTTCATGTTAGTGACAATTGCAAGGAGCCTATCCATCATATCTGTAATGCTTTCATTCTTCTTCATCATAAACAGCTCCCATTCAGTCACATACATTTCAAGCCTGCTAGATTTCACTAAAGTGGTGCCTTTATGGTAGTTTTCCAAGGCCTTCCAAATCTCATGAATTGTAAGACAATGTTAGATCCTTCCAATTTATTCTCTTTAGAAAGAACTCATAAGGATTGTTATAACTATCTTATTTCTTCCATTGGATCTCCTATGAGCTTCCACCTACTCTTCTCTAGGGATCAATTCTTCACTTCCATCCACCACTTTAGTAAGTGGCTTCCACTCTTTAGTTACAATGTCACAGAGATCTACCTCATCACTATCCAAGTAAATTTCCATCCTATACTTTTAATAAGTATAGTATGCTCCATCAAAATATGGTTTAAGATAGGTGTGGATTCCTTCTTGTGCCATGATCTTTTCTCACATAATTAAGCTTTGAAGTGAGACAAGGCTTTAATAGCACTTATTGGCCTTAGTGCACAAAGAAGGGGGTTTGAATTGGTGAGAGATTAAACTTTTAGAGGAAGGGTAAGGAGATTAAATAAATAAGGAGTAGAGAAATTGAACACAAGATGTTTATAGTGGTTCAAGTGTTAACAAACCCTACGTCTACTCACAAAATCTTCATAGTTAGGTATTTCACTCCACTAAAAATGGTGTTTCCAGGCTCATACCTAACTTATACAATTTTATGTTTTGTGGCTCACACATAACCCTTACAATTTATATTTTTAGGCTCACACAAAACCTCACTAAAGTGTTTGGGACAGGCTTACACTTCAACCTATTATAAGAATTTTAGAAGCTAGGCTAACTCTCAACCCAATTACAAAGGTGTTAATGCTAACACTAAACAATCAATAGCTCATGAATAAGAATAAGAAGAATGAATAGCAATTTTGCAAGAGTTTGGTTACAAAATGAAATTCTCTTTGCATTTACATCTATTTAGTAGAGTATTTATAGGCAACATCCACCAAAGAGACATTACTAACAATTTATGCCTAAATCTCTACAATCAAATGTCTGTCAAACAAAATTCATAGTCATGACTAGCATTTTGCGATTGTGATTTTCCAATTTATGCTGAGAAGCCCAAAATAATGATAGATAACATTATTTTGTGTCTAATGGCTAGTCCATGTGTCCTTCACCCATTGGTTACTGAAGAAATATAATCATTGTGTTTGACCATTAAACCAAAAGTCACAGTTGGGATTTAATTCCTTCTTGGGCACAATAGAGATCGCGAAATCTTCTCTTTAGTAAGGAGACAACACTTTCTTGAGTCACAATTATGACAGATGCTTTGCCCTCATATTTTTGATGTTCCAATGGTTGTCTTAGACACTTGGCGTGATCTGGTTGCAGACCTGGTTCCCTCCTATTAGTTATGAAATTCACGGTTGTAACTTCAAACACGAACACCAACGTGAATCTCTCTATAAATTCATCAAGCTTCCCTCAGTTGAATCATGGCTGGTAATTTGTCCATGAATTATTCTTACCTAACTTCATCCATCCTTATTACAAGGTCGCAGTCGCGAATTAGGGGATACTGACCACAAATTTGGATGTCTTATTCAAAGTTAGGGATTTAGACTTCCATCTAACTTCCAATGAGACAAAGTCTTATCAACTGCAAAACATCACTTAAACAAAGTATTAGAACTAATCAATCTCCATTGTCAATATCAAAAGAGGTCTATGATTTAGATTTGACCAACCTAGTCCAACACACTTTAAAAATCTTTATGTCGTCATCTTCCTTCTTCCTTCATTTCTCACTTTTAATTTCTTACTCATAAGGACTTAGCCACCAATTTTTAGCTTTATACACAGATTAAAAGGCCAATGAAGGGATCCATTCTCACATTAAACCATACTTTGATGGAACCAATTAGAAATATAGGATGGCAGTACACATCGATAGTGACCTCATAAATGTGTGGAATAGTGTTGTCAAAGAGTGAAATCCACTACAAAACATTAAAGAGTCTATTCTAAGAGGAAAATGTGTAAAAGCACAATGAAAAACAAATGGGAAAAATAAGAGGGCAATGAAAATTCTTCTAAGTGCTCTTTAAAGAGAAGAATATGGAAGAGTCCAACATTGCCAAAGTGTTTATAACATTTGGAAGGCATTAAAGAATTTTCATAAAGTAATAATGCAAGTTAAATCAAGGAAGATACAAATGTATGTGATAGAGTATGAGCTCTTCATGATGAAACCAAATAAGAGCATAATCGACATGAATAATAGGCTTCTGACCATAGTCGATAATATGAGAAAGTATGAAAGACATGTAGCCTTAATGGATATTAATCATAAAATCCTTAGAGCTCTTCCAATGAAAATTTTTGAGCAATGGTGGTCGATATAGAAGAAGTGAATGAAGACACTGCTAGGATTCCAAGCGATGTCCTTATTAGTAAGCTTTTAACACATGAGATGGCACTTAAAAAAGATAAAGAGCTGAAGAGGAGTAAAGGAAAAGAGGACAAGAAAGCTATTGCTCTAAAAAGCTCGACAAAATAACAAGAAAATGAGTAAGAATCAATGACTCGAATAAAAGTGAATCGGAAGATGAAGTGCTTATTATGCTTTCAAAGAAAACCAAAAAGTTGATGAAGAGAATAATAGAGAGGAGGAACCTATGAAAAACTTCATTAACCTTCAAAACAAGCAAGGACAAGAAGAATGAAGAAACATGTTATAAGTGTGGCAAGTAAGGGCACATCAAGTTTGATTTCCCCAAGCTTAACAAAAAGAAGAAAAAGTAGGATAAAGAGAAAGGAAATGGCTTCAATGCAAATCGGTATGAAGACCCAAGTGAGAATGAAGAAGAAAATTAAGTTGTTAATCTTTACTTCGTACCTCAAGAAGACTCATCTAATAAGTTAAGTTCTTCTTTCCTATTTTGTAATGATAATTACATTATTGATGAGGATGAGGATGATGATGGTGAGTTAACAATAGTTATATCCAAGAAATGTGAGAAATATCACTCTAAAATTATATATAAGGAAAAGTGTTCGAAACTTGAGGAGGATTTCAAAAATATAAATGATCTTATTTTGAACTTTCAAACATCTAATGATTATTTTAGGAGATATTTGGAACAAATTTCTTTTAAAAAAAACTCCTCACTTTATTCACTAAGCAAAGAATATGTTTCCTTAAAATTAGAAGTTTTAAAATTATGAAACTCCATTTCTAAATTTCACAAAAGGCAAGAAGCCTTCAATACATTAATTATACCACAAAGATCAAACATTGTGATAAATGGACTAGGCTTTAATGGTGCGTAAACATCCACATCTTCTTTTTCCATCTTTATTAAGTGTTTTACACACCAAACCTCTAACATATAGATAATGAAGAAAAAGGGGTAAATCCAATGTTATAGCTCCCATTCAAAAGGGTTATGAAAAATCCATTCAAATGTGTAAAGCTAATCCTTAAACAAAAAATCATGCATTCATGTACCAAAAGAGGCACATATAGAAACAAAATCAAACACATCACCACTTATGTTCATCTATGCATGCTTATGAGAATGTTGTGAGAAAAGCCCCCTTACTCACACTAAAATGGCAAGAAAGAAGAAGACTAATAAGTCTATAATTCAATGCCACTATTACTTGAAATTTAGGCATATCAATGCATTTGTTATATTAGGAAGGCTTATCTCAAACTTGATGATCCATCTAATGATAATCCCTGAAGACCTACATATGCTTGAGTACATAAATGAAGGAAATTTATTTTCTTCTTATAAGAATGCTTTTAATCCACATTAAGTGAGAATACATGGCATGTGGATAGTGGATATTGAAAGCACATGATTTGAAATGTCAAACTCTTCACATCCATTAAACATAAGCAAAGTCAAAATGTCACCTTTGGACATAATGCCAAAGGAAAGGTAATTGACATTAGTACAAATGGTGAGCAAGGTTGCCCATAGTGGATAATGTTCTTTTAGTTGATTGATTGAAACATAATTTGTTAAGTGTTAGTTAATTATGTGATAAAGGTAACAAAGTCACCTTCGACTCTAAGGAATTCCCTATCACTACTTTGGTAGATGACAACGTAAAGGTGAAAGAGAAGGCAATACCTATGTAATTGAGTTAGAGAATTTGGCTAACCAATCCTTCAAGTGTCTTATTTCTATTAGCAAAAAATCGTGGCCTTCATGTAAAATGCATGGGCATGCAAGCAATGAATCATGGCTTTAGACTATAAGGTTTAGGCATAAGGCATGGATCTTTGTTAAAGCCCCTCTAAAGATGAGCAACTAGATGGACTCACTAGGATGAAATACATCAAGGATAAGACATTTGGACCTTACCAAATAGGAAAACAACATCAATCATCTTTCAAGTCAAAAATATTATAAGTACATCTAGACCTCTTCAAGTAATCCACATGGACTGGCTTAGACCTGCTAGAAATGCTATTTTGGATAGCATTAAAAGCAATCATGGGAAAGAAATTAAAAATGAAAACTTTGAAAAATAATATTTGGAAAATAGAATTTCTCCTAATTTGTTAGCTCTTAGAACACCACAATAAAATGGTGTTGTATAGAGAAAAAATAGAATAATGGTAGAAATGGCTAAGACTATGCTCTATGAGTATTCACTTCATAATTACTTTTGGGTTGAAGCCATCAACACCTTATTTTACCTCAAAAATTATGTTTTAAAAAGATTTATTTTAAATAAAACCTCTTATGTGTTATGAAATGGAAGAAAGCTTAAAATTTCATACCTTATAGTATTTGAGTACAAATGCCATATATCAAACACCAATGACAACCTTGGAAAATTTGCCTCCAAAATATATAAAGGCATCTTCTTAGGTTATTCCATTACTAGCAAGGCTTATAGAGTCTTTAATAAAAAAGTTCATATTTGTTAAAGAGTAAACGAATGTTGTTCTTGAGGAATTTAGTAAACTTAATCTTGAGAAGTTTTCTTGTTCATAATCTTGCAAATGAGTTAAAAAAGCTTAAGATCAATTCTAACTCAAAGGAGGATGAAGTAGGAGATAAGGATCAATAAGTAACTAAAGCTCATCCTTAACAAGAAGAGGACTAAGTCTAAGAGCTAGCTAAGTAATAGAGGTATCTCAAGAATCATTTAAAGAGCTTATCACTAGGAAACCTCAATGGATCATAATTCAAAGCCACTGATAATAAGCTTGCCTTTATTTTTGAAATTAAGCCAAATCTATTAATGAGGCTCTTAATGATGATTATTATATAATTGCTACATAAAAGGAACCAAACCAATTTGAGAGAAATAAAGTTTAGAAACTTATTCGTAGACCAAAAGATCATTTAGTTGTTAGAAGTAAGTGGGCTTATATAAACAAGTTGGATGACAAGATTTCATCATAAGGAACAAAGCTAGATTGGTTGCCAAAAGGTACAACAAAAGGAAGGCATTGATTAGGATGAAACCTTTGGCCCTATAGTTAGATTAGAGGCTATTAGAATTCTAGTTGCATTTGCTTGCCACATGAACTTTAAGTTGTTTCAGATAGATGTTAAGAGTGCATTTTTTGAATGGTTACGTTAAGAAGGAAGTTTATACTGAATAACCTCCTAGATTTGAGCATCATGAGTTTCCAATCATATTTTCAAATTAACTAAACCCTTGTACAATTTGAAATAAGCTCCTAGAACTTGGTTTGAAAGGCTTAGTGCATTCCTTTTGAAAAATGATATTAAAAAAGCTAGGTTTACATAACACTTTTTTATGAAAAAGCATAAGGCTGATGCACTCATTGTTCAATTTTTTTTTTATGACATTATGTTTGGTACTAATAATGAATCTCTTTATGAAGGGCTTGCTAAATGTATGACTAGGGAGTTTGAAATGATCATGATAATGGAGCTCAAATTCTTCCTTAGTCTTCAAATCAAACTATTGGACTAGGGTAGTTAACCCAAGTCTTAGACCTCTTTAGATCTTGACAAAGGAGATTGATCATGTCTAATAATTCAAATTAGTGTTATTTTGTAGCCTTTAGTTTTTATCTAAAGTTAGAAGTTGGATGAAGCTCAAAAATTTATCAAGTATGAAAAATAACTTCTAAATCACGACTACTACTTTTTATTCATGACCGCAATATGTGAAGAAGCATTGCTAAAAAGCAAGCAGGCGAAATCATGGAGCCATTCTCGGCTGCGATTCATCCAAATGAAAGAGTCCAAAATTGACAGACAAAATCGCAGTGTGTGTCACGCCCTAGTCGCGACCACGAATTTCGAAGTGACTCAAAAAGGAAGCAAGTCCACAGCCATAGCATGACATGTGTTCCAGTGGACCGTTAGAAGTCAAATTTCATAGAGTCATCTTATTGGTAACGACTGTGAATCGTGAAGAAGAAGATAACCATTTTTGGCAGATGAATTCGCGTCCTGTACAAGAAACCTAGCAACCGTGACTTATGAAAGTAGGTAAAATAGCAACAACTATATTTTCCTAGTGAACTAATCAGAAGCTGCCACGTGGACTAGCTATTAGACACAAACAGGATTTTCTTTCAGAAATTTGGATTTCGCAACCGCTAATGAGTAGTAGCGACCGTGAATTGAGACTGTCAAGCATTTAATGCAGAATCTGTCAAACATGTCTCTAAGATTTGATGAGCTATGTTCTACAATGTCTCTTTGGTGAAGTTTGGGTATAAATAGTCCACCAAATAGCCATGAATGAGGTTGTTAAGAAATTTATTACAAGTAATTAAAGCTTTCAATCTTTGCTACTCCTTTTCTTTAATTTTCTTTATGAAATTGTAAGTGTTATATGTGAGCATTAAACACTAAGTTGTAAGGTTATAGTGTTAGCCTGTAAAAACACTTCAAGAAAGGTTTAAGTGTGAGCCTAGTGAAACACTTGAGTGAGGTTGTGTTAGCCTAAAAACACATTGTTGTAAGGTTGTGTGTGAGCCATCAAAACACAAGTTGTACAAGTTAGGTGTGAGCTTGAAAACACCTTGAGATAGTGAAATACCCAATTGGTAGATTGGGGAGTGGACGTAGGGTCAATTATTCCCAAACCACTATAAATCATTATCTCAATTATACTCATTTTACTTCCCCTCTTCTTTGTCTTTTATATTTTTATACACTAATTCAACCCCCCCCTTCTTGGTGCCAAGGGACAACAAGTGGTATTAGAGTAAGGTTTTCACAAATCAAACCTTCATTGGGTGAAACAAGATCATGGCACAAGAAGCAACTCACACCTAAGGCCATATTTTAATGGAACTAATTATACTCATTAGAAGTATAGGATGGAGATCTATCTTGACATAGATGTGGTGGACCTTTGGGACGTGGTAATCAAGGAATGAAAGCCTCTTACCAAAGTTGTGGATGGCAATGAAGAATTAATCCCAAGGGATGAATGGGTTGAAGCTCACCGGAAGTCAAATGGCAAGAACAAGAAGGCAATGGCCATTCTCTTAAACTTACTTTCTAAAAAAGAGATTGGGAGAGTGCAATATTGTCAAACTGCATATGTCATATGGAAGACTCTAGAGAATTATCATAAAGGCATAACTCTAGTGAAGTCAAGTCGTTTGGAGATGTATGTCACCGAATGGGAACTCTTCATGATGAAGGACAATGAGAACATCACGAAAATGACCAACTGGCTTTTATCCATTGTCACCAATATGACAAAGTTTGGAAGAGCACTCACAAACTATGAGGTAAACACTAAAATCCTTAAAACTCTTCCACTTGACAAATTAGGGGGTAGTGTGTGCAGTATTCAAGAGTCCAATTCAGAGATTGGAAAGGTCCCAACTGATGTGCTCATTGGAAAGCTCTTGACTCATGAGTTGGCTATTCAAAAAGATGAGCAAATGAAGAAGCTAAAGGGCCAAGGTGAAAAACTAGAAAGAGAACCATGGGTCTCAAAGCTTCAACAAGAGAGAAAGAAGTAGACATCTCCTCAAGTAAAGAGGATAGTGATAAAGAAGGAGAAGAGTTAGCCATGCTCTCAAGGAGAACTAAGGAGTTGGTAAGGAGAAGAAAAGAAAGAAGAGTCTTTAAGAAATCCGCCCAAAGTCCAAAAGAAAGAACAAATGATGTCACATGCTATGAATGTGGCAAACAAGGGCACATGAAGCATGAATGTCTGAAGATAAAGAAAAAGAAAAGATGGGACAAAGAAAAGAAGAAAAGCTTCTCCGCCACTTGGAATGATGACTCAAGTAAAAATAAGGAAGAAGAAGAGGAGGCCAACATATGCTTTATGGCACTAGGGGACTCCTCACAAGAGGTAAGTACATCTTCCCACTCCAATTCTGATCATGAAGTGGATGATATAGATGAAGAGCTTTTAGAAGCTCTAACTATGTGGTATGACAAGTATAAGTCAGAAGTTAAAACCTATAGGAAGAAGTGCTCCAAACTAGAAGGCGAGTACAAGTCTCCAAATGAGCTTGTAAATGAATTGAAGGTTTCTAATGAAAAACTTAAGAAATCTGTTGAAAAATTATCTACATCATTTTCTTCCTTAGCCTCACTTAGAAAGGAGAATGACTCTCTTAAAGGAGAAGTCATTGAGCTTAGAAGCTTAATCTCTAAATTCCATAAAGGAAAAGAGGCTTTAGACACTCTTATTATGTCACAAAGACCACTTTTAATTAGGTATGGTCTAGGTTTTAATAGAGCTTCATCATCTTCTACAACTACATTTGTTAGAGCTTCACAACCTCAAACCTCATGCATTGAGGTGATTGGGAAGAAAAGTGCTCCTAGCACTAAGCCTCCTAAGCCTAAGGGCAAAGGGAAGGCACCCTAAAGCTCTAGAGCTAAGACTCAAAGAGCCAATCATGCTTATATGTATAACAAAAGGCATAATCATCCTCATAGAAAACCCTCTACCCCTACTAATCATATGTGTCCATGCATGCATTCATATGACCATGGTATGAGAAGGCTTCCTACTCATACTAAATTCATGCATAGGAGAAAGACTAACAAGTATAATCTCAAATGCCACTATTGCATGAGATATATGCATGTTAACATACATTGCTTTATTAGGAAGACTCACCTCAAGCTAGAGGACCCTTTAATCACTAACCCCCTAGGAGCCAAGTATGCTTGGTTACCAAAGAAAAAGGTAATTGACTCTCATTTTGTAGGGAAATGTGACTACCTCCAAAGCAAGTAATTGGCATGTGGAAAGTGGTTGCTTAAAGCATATGATCGAAAATAGAAGACTATTCACATCACTTAAAGAGAAAGAAGGTGGAGATGTCACATTTGGTAACAATGCCAAGGGTAAGGTAATTGGCATTGGTACCATAGGTAAGGATGGTTGTTCATTAATTGATAATATCTTATTAGTTTGTGGCTTACAACATAATTTGTTGAGTGTAAGTCAATTATGTGATAAAGGTAACAAGGTCACCTTTGATCCTAGGGAATGCTGAGTCACCACTTTGGAGGATGATGAGGTTATTTTAAAGGGTGAAAGGAAAGGTAATACCTACTCAATTGATTTAGACAATTTGGCTAACCAATCTTTCAAGTGTCTCATATCTTTAAATAATGAAGCTTGGTTATGGCATATAAGGCTTGGACATACAAGCATGGATCTTCTTCAAAGCCTATCCAAAGGAAAGTTAGTGGAAGGACTTCATAAGCTAAAATTCACTAAAGACAAGACATGTGGCCTATGCCAAATGGGGAAGCAACATCAAGCCTCTCATAAAGCAAAAAATGTTGTAAGTACATCTAGACCACTTCCACTTATTCACATGGACTTGATAGGACCTACTAGGAGTGCTAGCTTAGGTGGAAAGCATTATGCACTAGTCCTTGTAGATGCTTTCATTATACTCTAGGTTTACTTGGGTATCTTTTCTAGCTCATAAGAATGATTCTTTTGATGCTTTTAAAAGCTTTGCAAAAAGAGTTTCAAATGAAAAAGGTTACTTCATAACTTCTATTAGAAGTGACCATGGAAAAGAATTTCAAAATTAATCATTTGAAAATTATTGTTTTGAGAATGAAATTTTTCATAATTTTTCAACTCCTAGAATACCCCTAACAAAATGGTGTTGTAGAGAGGAAAAATAGAACTTTGGTAAAAATGGCTAGGACAATGCTCAATGAGTATTCCTTACCAAATTACTTTTGGGTTGAAGCCATTAATACCTTACGTTATATAGCAAATAAAGTTTTTAAAAGACTCATTCTCAATAAAACTTCTTATGAGCTTTGAAATAGTAGAAAACCCAAGATCTCATACCTAGGAGTATTTGGATGTAAGTGCTATATTTTGAATACCAAGGATAATCTTGGAAATTTTGATTCCAAGACTAATGAAGGAATCTTCTTAGGATATTCCACCTCAAGCAAGGCATATATAGTATTCAATAAAAGTTCTATGGTAGTTGAAGAGTCTATGAATGTCATTTTTTATGAATCTAGTAAACTTGATCCTGGAAAAGGTACTTTTATTGATAATCTTGTAGGTGAACTAGAAAAGCTGGAATTGGAAGATACTACAAGAAGAGATGATAAAGAAGAAGGTGAATCATCAAGAATGGATGAGGAACCACAACTTCAATAATAGGATGAACTAAGGCAAGAGCTACCCAAAGATTGAAGGTTCTCCAAAGTATCACCACAAGGACTTGATCATTGGTGATACATCAAAGGGTGTAAGTACTAGATCACAATTACATCATTTAGATAATAATCTTGCATTTGTTTCTCAATTAGAGCCAAAATCAATTGATGAGGCCATTGAAGATGAAAGTTGGGTACTTGCTATGCAAGAAAAACTCAACCAATTTAAGAAAAACAAAGTATGGAAACTTGTCCCTAGACCTAAAAATCACCCAATTATAGGTAGTAAGTGGGTGTTTAGGAATAAGTTAGATGAGCAAGGTGTCATCACTAGAAACAAGGCTAGATTAGTTGCTAAGGGATACAACCAAGTGGAAGGCATAGACTATGATGAAACCTTTGCCCCCATAGCAAGACTAGAGGCCATTAGGATTCTTTTAGCATTTGCATGTCATATGAACTTTAGACTTTTCTAAATGGATGTTAAGAGTGCATTTTTAAATGGCATTATTGAGGAGGAAGTTTATGTTGAACAACCTCCTGGTTTTGAATCACATTGTTTTCCAAACCATGTTTTCAAATTAAACAAAACCTTATATGGTTTAAAACAAGCTCCTAGAGCTTGGTATGAAAGGCTGAGTTTATTTCTCTTGCAAAATGATTTTGAGAAAAAGAAGGTTGATACTACACTATTTTTTAAAAAGCACAAGCAAGACATTTTAATTGTCCAAATCTATGTTAATGATATTATCTTTGGTGCTACTAATGAATCTCTTTGTGAGGAATTTGCTAAGTGTATGACTAGCGAATTCAAAATGAGTATAATGGGAGAGCTCAAATTCTTTCTTAGTTTACAAATCAAGCAACTCAAAAAAGGGATCTTCATCAACCAAGCCAAATACACAAAGGATATTATAAAGAAATTTGGCATGGAAGGATGCAAGGTAGCAAAAACTCTAATGAGTAGTACCATCAAGCTAGACAAAGATGAATCAGGTACGGTAGTAGATGAAAAGAGATATCGAAGTATGATTGGATCTCTACTTTATCCTACTGCTTCTAGGCTAGATATAATGTTTAGTGTTTGTATGTGTGCTAGGTTTCAATCTTCACCTAGAGAATCTCATTTGAATGCTATAAAGAGAATTTTCAAATATTTGCATAGCATTATTCACTTAGGACTATGGTATCCTAGAAACACATCTTTTAGCCTAGTTAGGTATTCGGATGCGGATTTTGCGGGAAGCTTATTAGATAGAAAAAGCACTTCCGAGACTTACCAATTCATAGGTGAATGCTTAGTTTCATGGTTTAATAAAAAGCAAGTATCAGTTGCTTTATCTACCACAGAAGCTGAGTATGTGGCAGTGGGTTGTTGTTGCACCCAAGTTCTTTGGATGAAACAACAATTAAAGGAATTTGGCAAAGTAATTAATCACATTCCTATCAAATGTGACAATATTAGTGTTATCAATCTTTCAAAGAATCCCATCCAACACTCTAAAAGTAAGCACATAGATATTAGGCATCATTTTCTTAGAGATCATGTACAAAAAGGTGATGTTGTGTTAGAATTCATTAACACTAATCATCAACTTGCATATATTTTCACTAAATCTCTAAATGAAGAGAGGATGAACTTCATTCAGAGAGAATTGGGAATGTTTGATGAAAGCTCCCTCAATTGTTTGATCTTGCGTGATATATATGTGTGATATGTTTGATTGATGATTGATATGGAAGGTTTTATTATTTATTTCTAGGGGATCAAATGTTTTTCAAAAATTTTCATTCTTATCCTTGCTGACTCATAATTCGCGATCGCTATTCCTTCTTCACGGTCATGAATTACAAGTCAACTTCTACCAGCTGTCAAATGTCAATTCATAGTCGTAAAATTTCTCCCCACCACAAATTTTGGTCATTAATTTCAAATTTTGGACTATTGCAGTATGTATTCCTAAGGAAATTTTGTCTGTTACTCACATTTTCTGGAATACGCGGTCGCGACTAGAAAATTCACGAACACGAATTTGAGTAACCGTCTCACATTTATGTGATTTGATGGCCAACCATTTCCAACCCTTCATTTAATCAATTTTTAGCCATTTGTTACCATTTTCATGCCCATTCAAGTCTATAAATACCCCCCTTCAATAGTGTTTTTCTCACATCTTCTCTTCCTCAAATTACTCTATAAATCTCTCAAATTCTCTCAAGTTCTTCATGGCTTCAAAGTAATCTTCCAAAGCTGAGAAAGGCAAGAGTATAACACAACCTTCTGCTCCTCCTTCCCTCATCTACATGAAGGGAGTGACCTGTGAAGAAAATGAGGGATATAAGGCAAATCTCTCCAAAGTCATTCTGCCCAATAAAATACCCTCAACCTTCCTACTTGAAACCCTTGGGTTACACAACGAAATTAGAGCATTCTTGTCCAACCTTGGCTAGAATGAATTCATTTTTAGAAATGAACCAGGGTACGAAGAGATAGTCTGAGAATTCTTATGCACAGTTTAACTGAACCGTAAAGTGAAATCTTTTGTCAGGCAGTATGGTCTCATCTTTCGTGCCTTTGGAGATCTGTACTTCATCACCTTCGAGCAATTGTCCTCCCTTTTCAACCTCCAAATCCGTGAGCACATTCCATTCATTATTTTGGCTCTCGATGTCATATAGTCAAAGTTTTTGACAGAAGTTTCGATCGAAGCGAGACACGATCCAAGATCCTCTCTTGCAAAGCACATTAAGTCCTTACCTTTGTGGATTCTTCACCGAATCATCACTTTCTCCATCAATGCGAGAGGTGATGGGAATAAGAAGGTCTTACAAAAGGATCTTGCATTCCTCTTCTGTCTCGTGAAGAACAAACCCATCTAGACCGATCGTTACCTTATGGATCAACTGATCCATATGAGCACAAAACCAAAGATACAATTTATGCTCCCCTCATACATCACTGCAATCTATTGATTTGTGGGAGCCCTTGATGAGGATAAGGAGAAGCTACTTACCAAAAAGTATTTACCCTCTTAGAACTTTTTGGACCTCACCTACCTCATCAATGCCAAGGCAATTCATCCTGATTCCTACACATATCTTCTTAGTGCTTTTGGAGCTCAGCGTATGGAGAGCTTGCAAGCTTCTAAAAGGAAGCGTCTATGTCTTGACACCATTTCTGCCTCTGCTCCTCTACCACCTAAGCCTAAGGCCCAAGTATCTATCTCCAGCATCAACAACAAGCTTGATAAGCTGATGTGGATGATGAAGCGGTGATCTCTATTACTCTCTCACCTCCACAGCGATATGGTGGAACTCCAAGAGAAACTCGGAGTTCCACCTTGCAACCTTACAGACTTTACAGAATTCGAAGACGCTCAAGAGGAAGTCGACAATGACGAAGTTGAAGATGGTGAAGAAGCTAAGGGTGCTAACTATGGATAAGTTAGAGACACTTCTAGTGATGATGGGTCTCCTATTTTCTAGT
>CATIWR010035114.1:0-36993 GCA_949677035.1 Omphalea diandra
AACTCTCTCTCTCCTTGTGTCATATACATATATGTACATCAAGTAAATGTTTGATTGTGTGTAGGATGGATAAAACCTTTATGCATATGTATTTTGAACATGAATGATATGAGTTATGTAAATGAATATGGTTGTTACATGGTGTATATCTATAAGCATGGTTATGCCAATTTTTGTGCCTTTGGAGACTTAACCTCTTAGGCTTGTAAGAATGATACATGTAGGCATAATTTGCTTTAAGAGGAACATGTCTCAGTTGTGTGTGAATAGGTTGAGACTTAGCCTTTGCCATTTGTCTTGGCATTTCCCTTCTTAGGAACTTTTAGCATTCTTGGGTTAGGCATACTAACTTTTTTAGCCTTAACAAAGACTATTTTGGAAGTAGAAGTAGTAGAAATAAAAGCATTATATCCTAATCCATGCCTAATGAATGGGCTCTTTTGCATTTTAAGGATGGAGTCTAATTTCTCCTTTCTTTTAATGAATTTGCTAAGGCTATCTTTGAGCTTAGAATTCTCAGTTGTGAAAGACTCAACCTTTTTAGCCAGAGTCTCTTAACTCTTAGCACAATCTTTTAAAGATTTATTCTCTTTCTTAAGAGAGGAGGTACTAGACTTGGGAGTTTTAACTTTCAATGTGAGCTTGGTAATAATAGAATATAATTCATATCTAGAATAAAATCAAGGAGATTTTCCTCATGCTCACCATCATTGTCACTATCATTGCTGGAGGAGGTCACTTGAGGACTCATCAAATTTCTCCTCAATTATCATGAGATAAAGATTGGCCAGCTCCTTCTAGTATCCTCTTCATCAGGATCAAAGTTACTTGTGTCATTCTAAGTAGCTTTATACACTTCCTTATCTTTCTTGGAGGTGTGTTTCTCGGTAGGAACTTTATTCCTTTTCAGCTTGGGATAATCTTACTTAATGTGCCCTTTCTCATTACATCCATAGTAAATGAGTTGACTTTTGCTACCCTTCTTTCTATACCTCCTTGCCCTTTTGCTCTTTTGATTTGAGATAAATATTTTTATTTTGTTTATTATGAGGGAGAGATGCTCATCTTCACTACTGTCTTCATCATCACTGAAAGAAGAAAATGTTAGCAAATAAGAAGAAGATAGGGATTTAGATTGTACCTCTTTGGCTTTTAGGGCCAAATCTTTCTTTCTCACTCTAGTGCTTTCAACTGGCTTCTTTATAGTGATTTCATGGGCTAGTAGCTTTCCAGTGAGCTCATCTAGTGACAAGACTTCCAACTTGTTTGCTTCCTCTATTGTTATCTTTTTGGCTTCCCACTTGTCTTTGGAAAGTGTAGTTAAGATCTTTGCTACCATGTCTTCATTAGAGTAGGACTTTCCAAGAGTTTTGAGAGAGCCCACTATGTCAATAAACCTATTATACATCTCAGTGATTATTTGATTAGGCTGATATATAGATGTGTCAAACATGTAAGTATGCATTTGTATCTTTTTCTTCTTAAATTTGCTGATGCCTTCATGCTAAGTCTACAAGGTGCCTCATATTTCTTTTACTGATGTGCACATTTGTAGCTGGGTGTACCTTATGGATTACACAGAAGAGAATGTCCATAACTCATTTATTTTTCATGTTTGCCTTCATCTTTTTAGCTGTCCATTCACTCTTAGGCTTAGGTATTAGAACATCTCCAACTAGTTTAGTTGGAACTTCTCTTCCTTCTTCAATAATGTGCTATAGATCTATGGTCTCACTATCTTGAAAAATCTCCATTTGATTTTTCCAATACCCATAGTCATCTCATTTAAAGAAAGGTGGCTTGTGGATTGATTGTGATTCCTCATGACTTGCCATGATATTTACTCTGAGCACTTAAACTTTGATGGAGAGATAGGCTCTAATACCAATTGTTGTCCTTTGGTGCCCTAGAAGGGGAGGTTGAGTAGGGCAAAGGCAGGCAAAAACAAATAATAAAAAGTATGGAAATAATGAAGAATCAAGACAACCAATTTATATATGTTTGAATAAGTCAAACATGTTGAAACATAGGTTGCTACATCTTTCTTCATTTTGAACCACTTAAAATGAGATCACAGGGTATTATACATTTTTGTCATTCTTGGATGCATGACATATGGAACATTATGTGCTTTTTCTAGGATTTCTCTTTGTGAGTTATCAACATTAGGGACACAAATATGAGATCCCTACATCAAGGCATCATTTTGAATATCAAAATTAGTATGTTCCCCCATTTTACCATTTCAATCATTGTCTGTATCTGTAGATCCTTGCCATGTGTTTCTTTAATTCGATCATGCAACATTGGCCTTACTTGAAAAGTAACAATCAATACCCCATTCTTTTGCATATTTAGTTCTACATTCATAGCTCGTAACTGAACTAAATAAGGTAGTGGAAATACTTGTAAGTGAGCTACAATACTTCTTGATTTCTTGCTCAAAGCATCAATAACCACATTTGTCTTCCCTAGGGTGATACTTAATGGTGCAATCATAATCTTTTAGCAGCTCTAACCACTACCTCTGTCTCATGTTTAATTCTTTTTGGCTCATCAAATACTTCAAGCTCTTGTGATATGTAAATATTTGAAAAGTTTCTCCATACAAGTAATGCCTCTATATTTTCAAAGCAAATATAATGACATCAAGTTATAGGTCATACACTGGGTAAGATAATTTATAAGGCTTTAGTTGTCTAGATGCATAGGCAATTACCTTACCATGTTACATTAAAACACATCCCAAACATTGATAAGAGGCATCAGTATAAACTGTAAATCCTCCATTACCTATAGGAATGGCTAACACTGGAGTAGATGTCAATCTATCTTTTAATTCATCAAAACTCTTTTGAAATACTTTAGACCATTGAAATGCTATATTTTTTTTGAAGTAACTTAGTCAAAGGAGTAGTTATAAGTGAAAAGCCCTCAACTAATTGATAATAATACCCAACTAGTCCTAATAAACTTCAGACTTCTGCAACACTCTTTACGGTTTCCTAATTTACTATTGTTTCAACTTTGTTTAGATCCACCTCTATGCTTTTTTCATAAACTACATATCCTAAAAATACCGTATGGTCAATCCAGAACTCGCATTTGCTTAATTTAACAAATAACTATTTTTCTCTCAAAATTTGTAAGACAATCCTCAAATGTTGTTCATGCTCCTCTTTGTTCCTTGAATATGCCAGTATGTCATCAATGAACATAATTACGAATTTGTCTAGGTAAATTTGAAACACTTTATTCATAAAGAGCCATAAACGCAACTGGTGCATTAGTCAAACCAAATGACATCACAAAAAATTCATAATGTCTATACCTGGTGCGAAAAGCAGTCTTCGATACATCTGAGTTTGAAATTTTGAGATGATAATAACATTATTTCAAGTCAATTTTAGAAAATACTTGTGGTCCTTGTAGCTAGTCAAACATATCATCTATCCTTGGTAAAGGATATTTATTCTTCTCAGTAACCTGATTCAATTGCATATAATCAATACATGGCCTCATTATCCCTTCTTTCTTTTTAACAAATAACATCAGAGCACCCCAAGGTGACACACTGGGTCTGATGAATCCCTTTTCAAGTATATCTTGTAACTAGGTCTTCAATTCTCTCAACTCACCTGGAGTGACATAGATATTGGTGTTATTCCTATGACTGATATTGGTGTTATTCCTAGGACTAACCCGATTGTGAATTCTATCTCTCTATTAGGTGGCAAACTAGGTAAGTCAGCTTGAAATACATTTGGAAACTTATTTACCATTAGAATATTCTCAAGTAATTCATTTGTGAACATTCTGTCTACCACATGTGCCAAATAAGCTTTATAATCACCTTTAATCATGCAGAAAGTCTTGATAGCAGAAACTAGATATGTAAGTACAATTTGCCTTTCTCCCTGAAACACAACCTTTGTCTAATTTAGAGATATAATAACTTCCTTAGTAAAATAATTCACTATTGTGTGATATTTGGACAATCAGTCCATACTCAATTTCATATCAAATTCATGGACTAGCAATAGTACTAGATAAGCATTCAACTCAATGTCATCAATGTGAAATCCCAAAATCACGACATACCTTATCCATAACCATCATATCTCTCAAAGGAGTATTGACACATAGGTTAAAACCATGCTTACTACATAATTATGGTGCCATGTTCAATGAAATGAATGAATGTGTAAAGCTAGGATCAATTAATACATCAACTTCTAAATCATAGAGAAAAATTTTACTAGTGATAATTTCTAGAGCAACAACGACTTCTTACCTAGTCGTGGCAAATACTTTGGCCTGTATCGAGGGTCTAGAACTCTAACCTTCTAATGTGCTCATACCTTGACTAGCTATGGTTGTTCTACCTCTACCTCTACTTCTGCTAAATGATACTCCAACTCTAGTAGCTTTGAAACTTTAATTGTGGACTCTGATGTAGCCCTGCCTTTGCCACCCTTTGACATTTTAGTTCTTTTAAGACAATCTCTAAGCATATGATCCAAAGACCCATAAAGTAGCACCCATCAGTCAGTTTCCTACATTCACCTATGATACGAACAAGGTTGGATTGATCCTTTTTATATGCTAAAGAGTAGTTGCCCAAAATCTATCAAACTAAGTATTGGAGTTTTGATCTTCAAATCCTAACTAGACCTCTAGAAAACTTGTTTCTAGCAACCTAAATTATAAAGATTCAAAGTTATGTTAACTCAAACCCTAAATCAACCAAGCCAATTTAATATCAGAATTAACAAGTTCATGAAATTATTAAGCATTCACTCAACAATCTCACCAAGTCTACTCAAGAACTTAAGGAGAAAATTTAGTCTCATAAGCAAAATTGCTAACAAAAATAATATTGGTTGAACGAATGCCCTCTTGGTAGAATATGAGGGCTATTATAGCCTTATAATGCTTAATCCAAAATCACTTAGGATTTAGTTTACATCCCTAATAGAATTCAATATTTCTTAATATAATAAGGATAAGACGATCCTAAACTAAATAGGAAAACTAAAGAAATATTATGATTGGTCAGTAAGATTAGACCAAGATACTTTCCTAACTAAAGAACAACTCTTCCTAAATAGAAAAGGAAAAGGATTAAGCCTAATGAGGAAATCCTAATGGCATTAGGAAACATTGCCTACTAAGGAAATCTAGCAAGATCTTTGACTTTGGGCCTTATTTCCTTGCTTACACAACTTGGGCTCCCTTTTAAATGCCTTGGGCTTCTTCTTTTTACATGCCTTGGTCGAATTGGGTTATGCTTGGGTGCTCTCAACAAGTTGGACTCCATTGTATTAAGTTACTCCATTTGAAGAGTTTAAGCTCCCATCAGCTTTTAATTGGGCTTCACACATCCTTTGCTCTTCTTGGGCTAATCCAAATGTAACTTTTTGTTGCATACATGCTCCAATTGCCTCCTTAAACTTCTTTAGCCTTCCCTTTGTGATTGGCCTTGAAGTTGAAGTGGATCTTTTACTAACTTGCCTTGGCTATTTGCATCATTTCGTTCTTCCTCCAGAAGATTCGTCCTCTTTATCAAAATCAAAAAGAGATAAATCAACAACATTAAATGTAACACTAACATTATAATCATTAGGTAAGTCTAACTTGTAAGCATTATCATTAACCCTCTTTAAGACTTGAAAAGGTTCATATCCTCTAAGGTCGAGCTTACTTTTTCTAAGGTTAAGAAACCTTTCTTTTCTAAAGTGTACCCAAACCTAATCACTAACTCTACCCCTATTTGCATTTTTAGCAACTTGCTCATTCCTTTTTTCAATATTCAAACGCACCTTCTCATGTAATTGTTTAACAAATTTAGATTTCTTTTTAACTTCCATATTAACTTGCAAATTAGAAGGAATAGAGGATAAATCCAAAGGACTCAATATTATACCATAAATAATCTCAAAAGGGCAATAATGTGTAGAAGAATGCATACTTCTATTATATGCAAATTCTATATGTGGTAAACATTCCTACTAAGACTTCAAATTCTTTTTTATCAAAACTCTCAAAAGTTGCCCTAAAGTCCTATTTACAACCTCAGTTTGACCATCAGTTTGTGGGTGGCATGAAGTAGAAAATAGCAATTTAGTCTCTGATTTGCCGCATAATTTTTTCTAAAAGAAACTCAAAAATTTTGTATCCCTATCACTAATAATAGTTTTAGGCATACCATGTAACCTTACAATCTCTTTGAAAAATAAATTAGCTATGTTAATGGCATCATTAGTGATATGAATGAGGTTGATTTTTAGATCCTTATTCATATGTAGAACACAATTCCCAAGCTTCATTTCAAATATCAACAAGATAAACTCTCAAATCCCAATTTGACCTCTTGAAAACTTGTTTCTAGCAACCTAAATTATAAAAATTTAAGAGATATTAATCTCAATCTTAAATTAACTGATTTAAGACTTAGATTGTAACATCCCTATCCATATTCATTGACATTCTTACATGAACATATTCATTGCATAAATAACTTGCAATCCCACATGAACATATGCAATGGATAAATGAACATTTAGATATGTGAATTGGATAATCATGATGATGACACTTGCACCATTGCATTTAGGACACTTGAACATATATGTAATGTTTGTATAGTTGCATGGAAAATTATCTTATGTTGTGTGCATGTTATAACATAATAAATAATGGTGTTTTAGAGCTTATTTAAAAGTATAAGGAGCATATGAGGATTAGGATATGGATGGGGGTGATGAAGGAGTGAAGAAGAGGGACTAAAAGAGGTAAAGTGAACTTCCAACCAATGAAAATGAGCACCATGATTTTGTCATATTAGAATAGGATTACAAATT
This sequence comes from Omphalea diandra, assembly GCA_949677035.1. Taxonomy (NCBI): domain Eukaryota; kingdom Viridiplantae; phylum Streptophyta; class Magnoliopsida; order Malpighiales; family Euphorbiaceae; genus Omphalea; species Omphalea diandra. The sequence continues at coordinate 6,864 of CATIWR010035114.1, forward strand.
GAATTTTTTCATCCTTTAAGAATAGAATATAGAGGATCAACATAAGGGGCAGTAGAAGAAAGAGAAAGCTAAGGAAGAAAGAAAGAATGGAAGAAGAAGGAGAGGGAGAAGAGTGAGCTGCCTAGGAAGGAATCCTAAGCTTTTTTGGCTTTGGGAAAATATGTAAGTTAATTTAGCTTCTTCCTATATGAAATTACTCCCCTATGAAATGTTAATCATCCTTGGTTACTAAAAATTATGGAGTAATTTGAGGTAGAGCTCATATATGGAAGTTGAAGCTCAAAAGAAACATAACTGATTGTGTTAATTTTTTTGTTAGAGCAGCTTCTTTCACCCATGATTTCATAACACTTAAAGAGGAATTAGAGAAAGTGCAAAATAAGAAAATTGGAGCTTTATGCCTCATATAAATTCATGCAAAATATTTTTGCTTAATTTAGTGCGTGTTAGGAGATAAGGCTCCTTAATTAGGGTTGGTTCATAACCAACCTAAATCTCTTCAGTCTTTCTATTTTCATATATTTTGATGACCTTATGTGCTGATTTAGACAAAGTGAAAAACATGAAATTTATAGGGTTATATTTCCTCTAAATATCTTTAAATCAATTTTGTTTGATTTGTTGTGTGGAAAGAGATATGAATTATTAATTGTGACTAACCCTGAACCCAATGAAACCTTATTTGTTTTTTAATTATGTTTTATAAGAATTTGATGGCCATAGATTCGAAATTTGATAATGTTCCAAACTTGAAAGTTGTATATTTATGTTTGATCTACATGTCAGTGAAATATTTATGCCAAATTTAACATGGTTGATGAGATATTGTACCTTCATTATGACTAATTGTCAACATATTGAAAACCTGCTCACTCTAAGAATTGTTATTTATTTTGGTGACTTTATAGATTAAATTAGACAATGAGTAAAACATGAAAAATGTTCCATTATGTGTTTTCTAACTTTTGGTAGATTAGTTTTGCAATTAGATTTGTAAAATTTTAGATATGCCCTAGAATGTAAGACCTACTTAGACTAAGATGACATTGAAATAAGACAAAATTCAAAAATTCACCACATTTTCCATATGTCTTATATTGACCTGAAATTTGAATATCTTGTATTATTATGTGTCTAGTTTGGTTAAAAAAAGAATCAAGTCTAGTTTGATTAAAAAAGAATCAAGTCTAGTTTGGTTAAAAAAAGAATAAAGTCATTTGAATAAGTATATATAGAGTTATTACTATTAGACTGTAGCAGGGTTAGGTTGACATATAAGGAAAATATGCATAAACACTAGGTCCACTTGCATGGATCATGCCATGGTTGCATACCAAGCATTCATAATCATTTTGACATACTTATAACCATGTATGTATCAAATGTTAGGATCTTAACACTTTAAGAAAGCCCTGGAGAGAAAACCATACCTCCCATAAAGGTTGGTCACATCAAAAGGTGAGTAAAAAAACTATAATTAGATTATAATGTGTATGTGTGATAATTTTATGATGTGGTTACATTCTATTACATGTATATGTGATTGAATTGTTACATTTTACATGTGAATACAAGTCAAGTGAGAATGATATGCTCTTAATGATTACTTGGTATACCATTGTGAATAAACACTTGCATATGAGACTAAAAGGATGTTGTGACCAACTTGTCAAACACTTGCAAATCACTTGGAAAAAGGGACCAATATGTCATATTGGTACATGTTATTGATCAAATGATTCACTTGTTATATGTTAGCCAACAAAATCAAATGTCACTTGAATCATATGAATTCCTGAGAGCAGTGTTTGCCTTGCAAGGTCATGATAAAAATCAATCTATTGCATTTGCACTTGCATAGTGAATTCTTATACTTGTAATGTAACCTGATAATATTTGATTATTGGTTGTGCCATAAGAATTTGATCATTATTTTTATTCATTGAGTCAAGACTCACTAAATCACAATTATGTTTTTCAGATACTTAAGCAAAAGGTTTGGATACTTAGGTGCATAGAGTTTTGTATAAAGACACATGGATCACAGGTCATTGGCTAAATTCAAACTCTTTCTCTCTCCTTCTGTCATGCACATATATCGAGATAGGAACCAATTTTTTGGTCACTAGCCTTGAACAATATTTAACATATATGTACATTAAATACGTGTTGGATTAAGTATGTATGAAGAATTAATCTTTATGCATATGTATTTTTGAACATGAATGCCATGATTTATAAATGAATATGGTCATTACATAGATTAAACGAGTCTGTGAAATTATTAAGAACTAATTTAATAATATCACTAAGTTCTATAAAGAACTTAAGAAGAGAATTAACTCTCACAAGTAATTTTGCTAACAAAAATATTCTTCATTCATTCATTGATTCATTTGGCTGAACAAGGACTATTTATAGCCTTTACAAAGCTTCTAAAAATTCCTAAGAATTACTTCCTAATTAGACAAAATATGCCTACCTTATTTAGGAAAAATTATTCTCTTAAGTTAAATAGGAAAAAATTAAAAGATACATTAGATATATTCCTTATTATAAAAGAAGTTTCTTACATAAGTAAATATAAAAGTTCCTAACTAGAAAAGGAAAACAATGATATGTTAAGATCTTATCAATCTTGGAAAGATATTTTGACTTGACTTTTTTTTTTTTTTACTTTTCTTCCATATGTGGCGCCTTTCCATTAGTTCCATTTTAAGACTTTTATTCTTGCACCAAAAGATGTTTAGAATATTCTTGAAAGTTTCTTAGAATATTCTAGAACTTTTTTGGAACTTTCTAAAATCTTCTACAACATTTTTGTGCAAAATTTCCCCATTTGTAGAGTTAGACTTCTTCATTTCATTTTGAGGATCCATACATGAATGAAAGCACCAAAATGACCTTTTGCCCTTATGAAGAAGATTGTCCAAATAAGGCAGGTCTAAATAAGACAAGTTCAAATATGGCAATTTCAAATATAACAACTCAAAATATGGCAAGTCCAAATAAGGCAAATTCAAATATGACAGTTTCAAATATGGTAGGTTTGAAGTTTTTGTGATGCATTCCTCTTTTAAAGGAGATCTCCTTATTGGTTCCTTTCATTCTTTATAACTTTAAACTTCCCCCTAACTTGGTTCATAATGATACGAATGAGGTTGATTTTTGGATCTTTAATCATATGTAAAACACAAAGTCCCAAGCCATAATTCAGAGATTAACAAGATAAACTCTCAAATCTCAATTAGACCTCTAGAAAACTTATTTTTAGCAACCTAAATTATAATGATTTAAGAGGTGTTAATCTCAACCTTAAATTAACTAAGTAATTTAAAACCTAGATTAAATAAGTTTATGAAATTATTAAGAACCCAATTAACAATCTCACCATGTCCTATTAGAACTCAAGAAGAAAATTAACTCTCACAAGTAATTTGGTAAAATAAATATTCTTCAATTCATTCATTGATTCATTTGGCTAAACAAGAAGGGCTATTTATAGCCTTTATAAAGCTTCTAGAAATCCTTAAGAATTACTTCTTAATTAGACAGAATCTGTCTACACTATTTAGGAAAAAGGATTATCTTAAACAAAATAGGAAAAAACTAAAAGATACATTAGATATCTTATTAATTATAAAATAAGTTTCGTACATAAGTAAATACAAAAGTTCCTAATTAGAAAAGAAAGAGAATGATATGTTAAGATCTTGTCAATCTTGGAAAGATATTTCAATTTGACTTTTTTTTTACTTTCTTCCATATGTGTTGCCCCTCCATTAGTTTTTCTTAAGGACTTTTATTCTTCCATTAAATATACTTATAATATTCTTGGAAGTTTCTTAGAATATTCTAGAACGTTTTGGAACTTTCTAAAATCTTCTACAATATTTTTGTGCAAATTTTCCCCATTTGTAGAGTTGGACCTCTTGATTTCATTTTAAGGATCCATACATGAATGGAAGTACAAAAATGACCTTTTTGCCCTTATGAAGAAGATTGTCCAAATATGGCAAGTCTAAATAAGGCAAGTTCAAATATGGCAATTCCAAATATGACAGGTTTGAAGTTTTTGTGATGCATTCCTCCTTTGAAGGAGATCTCCTTGTTGGTTTGCTGAATTTGCAATATGCAATTTTTTTGTGATTTTCTTAGTGCTAATGGTCCATAACCAGAATTAAACACAAAAGAGTGATTAAATATGATAAAACAAGCTAATTTCATGGGGGAAAAATACAGAAAACAGAATGGAATAAGATAGAGCAAGAACAAATAGAATTAGAGCCCTATGAAGGAGATAGGACCCAAATTGATGCAAAAACAATAAGAACACAAAGAACAATGAATTTTAGAGATAACTTACTTGATTTGAAGCCGTTGCCCTGATACCAAATGATACAAAAAAGGTTGGATTGATCCTTACTCGTATGCTAAAGAATAGTTGCCCAAAATCTATCAAACAAGTATTCGAGTTTTGATCTTCAAATCCCAATTAGACCTCTAGAAAACTTGTTTCTAGGAACCTAAGTTATAAAGATTCAAAGTTGTATTAACTCAAACCTTAAATTAACTAAGTCAATTTAAGAACAAAATTAACAAGTTTGTGAAATTATTAAGCCTTCACTCAATAATCTCACAAAGTCCACTCAAGAACTCAAGAAGAGAATTTAATCTCACAAGCAAAATTGCTAACAATAATAATATTGATTGAATGAATCCCCCTTGGTAGAATATGAGTGCTATTTATAGTCTTACAATGCTTAATCCAAAATCAATTAGGATTTGGTTTACATTCCCTAACAGAATTCAATATTTCCCAATGTAATAAAGAAAAGGCTATCCTAAACTAAATAGGAAAACTAAAGAAACATTATGATTGGTCAAGAAGATTAAACCAAGATACTTTCCTAACTAAAGAATAATACTTCCTAAATAGAAAAGGAAAAAGATTCAACCTAATGAGGAAATCCTAATGGCATTAGGAAATATTGCCAACTAAGGAAATCTTGTAAGAATCTTTGACTTTAGGCCTTATTTCCTTGCTCACACGACTTGGGCTTCCTTTTACATGCCTTGGGCTTCTTTTTACACGCCTTGGCCGAATTGGGTTATGCTTGGGTGCTCTCTACAAGTTGGGCTCCATTATATTAAGTTAAATGCTCCATTTGAAGAGTTTAAGCTCCCATCAGCTTTTAATTGGGCTTCATGCATCCTTTGCTCTTCTTGGGCTAATCTAAGTGTAACTCTTTATTGCATGAATGCTCCAATTGTCTTCTTAAACTTCTTTAGTCTTTCTCTTGTGATTGGACCTTGAAGTTGAATTTGATCCTTTGCTAACCTACCTTGGCTATTTGCATCATTCATAAATCCTTAAATCTAAACTAAATCTCTAGAAAACTTGTTTCTAGCAACCTAGAATATATGATTTAAATTGTGTTGATCTCAATCCTAAATTAATCAAGTAATTCAGAACTTAGATTAAACTAATTTTGTGAAATTATCAAGCTCATTCAACAATCTAATAAAGTCCACTCAAGAACTCAAGAAGAGAATCAATCTTACAAAGTTTAAGCAAAAATCATTTATTTTCTTATTAGTTAGGAAAACCCTGAAAACCTTAAAATCCATCTCCTAATCCCCATATGCTCCTTATACTTTTAAATAAGCTCTAAAATACCACTATTTATGATGTTATACCATGCACACAACAAAAGATAATTTGCCATATAACTATATAAACATTACATATATGTTTGAGTGTCCCAAATGCAATGGTGCAAGTGTCATCATCGTGTTTATCTAATTCACATATCTAAATGATCATTTATCCAATGCTTATGTTCATGTGGGATTTCAAATCATTTATGTAATAAATATGTTCATGTAAGAATGCCAATGAATGTCGATATGGATGTTACAATAAATAGCCCTCATATTATGCCAAAAGGACATTCATTTAATCAATATTATTATTGTTAGCAATTTTGCTTATGAGACTAAACTCTTTTTTTGTGTTCTTGAGTGAACTTGGTGAGATTGTTAAGTGAAGGATTAATAATTTCACAAACTTGTTAATTTTGATCTTAAATTGGCTTGGTTTATTTAAGGTTTGAGTTAACACAATTTTGAATCTTTATATCTTAGGTTATTATAAACAAGTTTTTTAGAGGTCTAGTTGGGATTTGAAGATCAAAACTCCAACACTTGGTTTGATAGATTTTGGGCAACTATTCTTTAGCATACAGGTAAGGATCAATCCAAACTTGTTTGCATCACAAACTCTTTATGGCTGAATTTACACTTAGATTTTAGAGTTGTTATGATATCAGTTAGGTTATTTTGTAAGGCTATATATAGCCTTCCATTCAGCCATGATTAAAAAAAGGTTAATGAATTATTCTTTTAGCTATAAGTTTTTATGAGAGAGATTTCTCTTCATGAGTTCTTGAAAGGACATGGCGAGATTATTGAGTAAGCTTAATAATTTCACAAACTTGTTTAATCTAGGTTTTAAATTACTTAGTTAATTTAGAGTTGGGATTAACAAAACTTTAAATCTTTATAATTTAGGTTGCTAGAAATAGGTTTTTTAGGGGTCTAGTTAGGATTTGAAGATCAAATCTTATTGTTTGATTCTTAAATAGATTTAGGCCTTATGCTAAGCATATGGATATGAAATATAATCCAACCTTGTTCATATCAATGGAACATAATGAATAAGATGAAACTGAATTGACAATGATAGAGTGCAAATTAGCAATTTAGGAGTTTTTTTGTGATTTTCTTGATGCAAACAAACTAGAATTGCATTCTATAACAAAAGAATGATTAAATACGATATGACAAACTAATTTGATGGAATTAAAATGTAGAAAATAGAATGGAACAAGAAGGAATAAGAACTAACCGAATTTGAGTCCAATGGAAGAGATAAGACCTAAATTGAAGCAAGAACACCAAAAGTAATTAATTTAAGGGATAACTTACTTGATTTTAAAGCCTTGTAATACAAAATGATATGATCAAGGTTGATTTGGATTCCTTACCCATATGTTTAGAACAAGTCCCAAAATCTATCAAGAATCAAATAATAAGATTTGATCTTCAAATCCTAAGTAGACCTCTAAAAAACCTTTTTCTAGCAACCTAAGTCATATAGATTTAAAGTGTGCCAATTTAAACCCTAAATTAAGTAAGCAATTTAAAAATTAACAAGTTTTTGAAATTTTTAAGCCTTCACTTAATAATATCACTAAGTCTTTTCAAAAACTCAAGAAAAGAAATCTCTCTTTCAAAAGCTTATAGAAAAAGAATAATTCATTGATTGAATGCCCTCTTGCTTGAATATGAGAGGCTATTTTGATACAAGCAAGGTTGAATTGGATTCCTTACTCATTTGATCAACACAAGCCCCAAGTTTAATTCAAAGATCAAGAAAAGATAAATCTTAAATCTAACTAAATTGCTAGAAAACTTATTTTTAACAACTTGGTTTATATGATTTAAGTTTTGTTAATTTTAATCTTAAATTAATTAAGAAATTTAAGACCTAGATTAAACGAGTTTGTGAAATTATTAAGCCTTCACTCAACAATCTCACCTAATCCTTTCAAGAACTCAAGAAGAGAAACCTCTCTCACAAAAGCTTATAACCGAAAGAATAATTCATTAACTTTTTAATCATGGCAGAGTGGAGGGCTATATATAGCTTACAAAATAACCTGGCTAATGTAGAAGAATAGAGAATAAAACCCTAAAATCTAAGTATAAATTTGGCCATAGGGAGTTTGGCCACCTAAAAACATACTAAACAAAGTTTTCCTAATGAAAAAGTTTTCCTAATGAAAAAGTATACCTTGTGATTGGCTAAAGAGGTATTTTGCCTTCATAAGTTAATATCTAAACAAAATCTTCTAAAGTTACATAAAATAATGAAAGACTAAGAAAGGTAATCCTAAGAAGAATAGGTCACCAAATTCAGTCAATAAGAAGCAATCTTGAATAGTTCTTGCAAATCTTGAAAACCTTGAAGAATCTTGAAAATCTTGGAAAGATCTTATAGAATCTTGAAAATCTTAGAAGATCTTAGTAGAATCTTGACAATCTTGGATGGCAAATGCCAAATCTTGATTGGTGCACATTTTGATCTTGATTTGTCTTCAAACATAAGTTCCCATATTATTAGAACATGTTTTGAAACATGTTTATAGTTAAGACAAGACAACCTTATACAACATGTTTTATTTCGTGTCTTGTCCTAATATGAAAATTTAAACTTTTTACCAACTTGTTAGGCCTGTCAACAAGGGCTCATAGAAAATATCCATAACAAAAATTACATCCAAATGGACTTTGTTTCGGGCTTGAAATGATCCACTAAGTCCATCTACTGAAAGTGCAACCTCTAACTTTGGGCTTTGACTATGGCCATATGCCATCCGTGAATCCATTAGGCTTATTGGATCATTCACATCATATTTATTGCCTTATAATGCTTAATCCAAAATCTAATAGGATTTAGTTTACATTCACTAATTGAATTCAAGTTTCCTAATTCAAAAAGGAAAAGACAATCTATCATAAGCTAAATAAGAAAACTAAAGAAACATTATGATTGCCTAATAAGATATTTTCCTAACTAAAGAACAACTAGTAATCCTAAATAGAAAAGGAAAAGGATTTGACCTAATGAGAAAATCCTAATGGTATTACGAAACATTGCCAATTAAGGATATCTTACAAGAATATTTGACATTGAGCCTTATTTCCATGCTTAATGATACAAATATCCAAGGCCAGCCCAAAGATCCGCTTCAACTTCATGGCCCAATCATAAGGGGAGGTCTCAAAAGGTTTAAAGAAACAATTGGGTTATTCATGCAACAAGAAATAACCATTAGGCTAATCCAAGAAGAACAAAAGAAACAAGAAGTACAATTGCTTGGAGATGACAACATGGACTCTTTAAAGGAATCCTTTAACTTAATCCATTAGAGCCCAGTATGTGGAGAGGCCCATGACCCAGGTATGAATAAACTTCCTTACTAGGTTGAATTCCTCTCTTAAACTAATTAAGAACTTTGTATTTAATTATATAAGAAACTTCTTTTATAATTAGGAAGATATCTAATCTTTTAGTTATTTCCTATTTAGCTTAGGAGTACTAAGAAGAGAGTTGAATTGGTGGAAAATTTAAATTTTTAAAAAGTTGATAAATAATACAATGTAACATACTCAACATACTTCATTTGCACTTTAATTATGACATAGTTGTGTATATGCATCACATGACTTAAGCATGAATATTTACATCATAACATTTAAAGTATTTTGAATATGAATATGATGTTTGCATAACTTCATGACAAAATTGTCATATCTTGTGTGCATGTTATAATATCATAAATAAAGGTTTTTTGGAACTTATTAAAAGTGTAAGGAGCATATGGGGATTGGTAGACAGATAGAGGTGATGAATAAATTAAGAAATGAGACTAAAAGAGAAAATTTCAACTTTCAACCAATAGAAATAATACACCACTACTTTGTCTTATTAGAATAGGTATACAAATTAAATTTCTCTCCCTTTAATATCATATTAGAGAGGAGAAAAAGGGGAAATATAGTAGAAGAAGGAATGTAGAATAAAGAGAAAGGAAGGAGTGAAAGAAGATGAGGAAGAAGAAGAAGAAGAAAAAAAGGGGAGAAAAAGGGAAAAAAAAGTTAATGATGAAGAGATCTTGAGGATTTCTAGCTTTGGCGAAAGGTATGTGATTTCTTATTTGTTCATGAAAGTTCTCCTCCATGTCATATTAATCATGAGCCATTAGTAGAGCTATAAAGAAAATGTAGTTGGGATTCATGTGTGAGAAGTTGTTGATAGTGAATATGAGTTGGATTCCTTTAATTTTATTGTCAAACCATACTATTGCACCCATGATTTCACAAGACTAGAAGATGAATTAGCAAAGTAAAAAGCATGAAAGTTGTAGGGTTATGTATAATTTAAATTTCTATTAAATAGTTTTTCCAAATAAGTTGTGTGTCAAAAGATATAACACATTGACTATGACTGATTCATGTTGAAACTTGCTAAGTTATTAGTTTTATTTTCCATGAATTTTGTGGGTCTAGAGTGGGCATTAGGTGAAGTTTAAAACTTAAAAGTTTTATCCTTATATTCTATCTAAATATGTATAAAACTGTTTGTCTTAATATTTTGCGTGTTAAGAGATATAGCTCCTTAATTAGGGCTCATCCTGAACCTGCTCGTGCCTGTGAAGTCTGATATTGAATCCTTATTTTTAGAACCTTATATGTTGAGTTAAAGAATGTGTGAAATATGAAAAATGTTCATCTATATGTTAACTAATTGTATCAAGATCAATTTTTTCAATTAGACTTCTAAGTTTTGAGATACGACTAAGTGTACATGATTATTTTGTGTATAACTACACCCAAAATAAGGCAAAATTATAAAATTGATCATAAATTATGTGGTGTATATTTTGGACTAAATTTTGGATATATTGTGTCTATATGTCTAGTTCAATTGAAAAAAGAAAAGAATCAGGTCATTTGGATGTGTGAGGCAAAAATAATTGTCGAAACAACATACCAAGGTCATGATATTTTACTAGAGCATGTATGCATAATAAAATGAAAATCATACTTTATCATCATGAATTGATTTTTGTAATAAAACAGGTCCTCTGGGCATTGAAGATAATATTGGAAAAAAGTAAGGACCATTTATGGCTTAATAGCTTGAAAGAAGGAGGTGGGTAAATAACTAATAATACTAAACATGTGATTGGTTAAATGCCATGAGCATATACTCAACGTATTGAAATGTTGTTTAATGAGATGACATTAATGAAAGGATTGCTATACTTTTGAATTATTTATTTTCAAGAGATGTTGATAAATTATTACTTGCGAATGAAAGTATGTTGTGATATGATTTGCCAAGGTTTATGGGTGTTGTTTTTTGTTGTTATATTATTGGACATTTGTTGGATTTATAGATGATATGTTGAAAGACTAATATTTGATGTTTTTGAGCAAGCAACACGATCTACTAGCCTATGTGGAAAGGATCTATAGCATGTGTGGCAATAATATATGATAAACGATGTAGCAACAACATTTGATAGCCTATATGTCAATGACTTATATAGCCTTTATAGTAACCAAATATGATAGCATGTGTGGCAACAATATTTGATAGCTTATGTGGCAACATCATTTGATAGCATATGTGGCAATGATATTTATAACCCATGTGGCAACAATATATGATAGCCTATGTGGCAACCACAATTGATAGCGTGTGCAACAATGATATCCTATAGCCTATGGGCTAACAAAATAAAATAACCTATGTGGCAATGCTATCTTATAGCCTGTGTGGCAACAAATTATAACAACTTATGTGGCAATAGCATTTGATATCTTGTGTGGTATTAAAGATTAAAAACTCTTTAGTTCCTACATGGATGAGATGATGAGTCATTTGTATTTAAATGTTTGTTATGTTATTTGTGATTGAAGTATCATTATGTGTTTACTTACTGAGTATGCAAGATAAGTCTTTTGCATTAAATTTTCTTTCAAGAAGAGTAGACTAAAGATTGCACCCATTCTACATTTTAAAGTTGTTATCTAGTCGTCTGATAGAGGTTGAACTAGTATGCAGTTTCTTAGCATATTGTTTTATTTAGCCATGTATATTTTATTGTAAATAGTTACTATGTTGTAATACAAGATATATAATGTTCAAAACAATTGAAGAAAAGTCATTTAATTGTAATAGGAATGCATGGGAGAATTTTAATGATGTTATGTAACTTTAATACTTAATGCTTTTTAAATGAGTTAATGCACATGCTCTAGAAATGATTAGTAATTAAGATGTCACATTTTAGTGGTATCAAAATGGGTAAATGATTTTGTAGACATGTTTAATGTGAATATGTTGTATATGATATATGTATTGTGTTAATACTTACATGCATTGGCATAAAAGAGTACAGATGCACCCAGTAGAGTTCATGCTGGCCCAAAGGTTAGAGATGAGTCGATTTATGCACGTGAGCATGTTGGCCATGTTATAGAGAATCTTAAGGTTTTAAGGAATAATCTAATTGTAGGTGTAAACCCAAATATTATATAGTTTGCTAATATGATACAAAGATTTATAGCACAAGCATATGTAGGACCGGTCATAGACGATAACTATGAAAGATTAAAGAAGCAAGAAGCAATTGACTTTGAGGGCACCACAGATCCTACTGAAGCTAAGAAGTGGTTTGAAAGAATTGAGAGAATCTTGAACAGGCTTAAATGCACCCCAGAGCAAAAGCTGAAATATGCAATTTCTTTGCTTCAAAATAACGCCTTAAATTGGTGAGAGACTATTCCGAGTAGCACTGCTCAACCGATGACTTTGACATAGGATGATTTTCTAAAGAAGTTTGCAACTAAATACACACCAACATTATACTTAGATAAGAAGAAGATGGAGTTTTTCTAATTCAACTAAAATCATATGGCAGTGGCAAATTATGAGGTACAATTCATTAAACTCTCGAGATATGCCCTAAAGCATATAGCTACAAAGGAATTAAAGTGCTAGAAATTTGAAAGGGGACTGAGGTTAGAAATTTGAGATCGATTAGCTGTTAAGCCAACTAATTAATTATATTATTAGCAACAACTATTAGAGTTAAGGAGATAATCTAAGAGATGATAATGCAATTGAGGCAAAAAGCAAGAGAAGTTGTGCAGGGTGGAGTGGAGAGCTAAGTAAAAGAGTAAAAAGAAGTGGGTTCACTTTATCTAGGGGATTAAGATTTCAAGGAGTTGTTGGTAATCAAAGAGTTAAAGGACATAGTCAACCTAGTAGAACAATATCAATAGCATTTGGTAAAGGTAGCTATGATGGTTTTGAAGGCTCAAAGGATAGAAGAGGACTAGTTGGCACAATAGGTAGAGGTGCAGCCCCAATTTATACTAATTATCAAAGAAGTCATTTTAGAGAGTGTCGAGGATCTAAAAGGCTTTTCTTGCTACACCTGTAGACAACTAAGCCATATAAGTCGAGATTGCAAGAGAATTCACCCCTATTGATTTCATGTTATATAAGTGATTAACAGTCAATATTTAACTTCAATGGTCATTGGTCCTATTGACACATTTGTTGAAACTAGTTGTTGAAATTTTTGATTCGAGGTTTTTCCTTTCCCTCCCTTTTTCAAATTATTTTTCCCCTTTTTCTCTAATGGTTGTTGGACATATGCTACAGTTGTTGATTTTAAACTCAATGCTCATTGGAATATGATCAATGCCTATTGTTGACTTTAAGAGAGTGTGAACTTCGTGTTGTATTTTTCAAAAATTCCAAAAATGATTCAACATCCATTAGAGATCTCGACATGCCCATTGGACACATCTCTATGCCTATTGTCTTACTGAGTGTATCTCATTGATGGGTCCAAAATGTGCAGCATGAACTAGAGCATTTTTCCAATGCCAATTATAAATGCACAATGCTCGTTGCTAGGTTTAGAGAATGTGGCTCAAACTAAAGCACTTTTCCAACACCTATTGAAAGGAAAAAACCTTTATTATACTATTGTCATACTAAAGCACAATGCTCGTTGCTATGACTTCCACTCTTTAACACTTAGAATTTTTCAACTTTAAAATTTTCAACTCAAATGTACTATCAATAAACTCTTCTTCGCTCATCACAGTTTAACGAATTGATGTCCCTATAATATTTAACACAAATAAATTGGCCAAAGGTTAGCTCTAACACTTGTTTGTGTCATCAAAATAAGGATTTAGAACGTAAAAGGTTCAAAATCTAATGCTAGTATTAAGTCTTGTTCTTATAAAAATTAAGTTAAGAACTCATTAGAAGTTAAATGGAAGGAAAAAGCTTTGAGTGTGAAAGTTGACTCCTAAGCACAACCAAGAATCACATGTTGCAATTGCTACCTAAGAAAACTTGAGGAACAAAATGTCCAGTTTAGTTCGCTGTGAGTGTCGCGGTGGAAGTCATAATCACTACCTTCAGATTGGGTTAGAGGAATTCTAAATACTCAAAAAGGCAAAGCCATGTGTCAAGGAGACCAGTGGAGATTCAAAAGTTGTGATGATGACATAAGCGCATCGATCGTGACTTGAAGAAAGCTAAGAGCTCCATAGTTCAGTCTAATTATGATAAAGATAGTGGCAAGCCTCCGAAAATCACAACTGCTACTTTCAATATGCTATAAAGAGATCAAATGGCTTTTCTTTAAGTGCTAATGCAAAAGTGCTACATGTAAGTAGTTGTTAGACATAATTGAAATTCACAATTGTAATTAAGCAAAATCTAGAAGAAATATGAAGATAGTGATTGTGACATTCATCTAATAAGCATTAAATGCTTGATTTTGCCACCAACTTTAGAGATTTTGAAATAGTTTTATTAGTAATAGCTCTTTGGTGATAGGAATCTATAAATATTCCACCAAATGGTCCTAAATGTAAGAGAATAGTAATTATTGTGGCCAAACTCTTATAAATTATGTCTCAGCTCTCTTTCTCTCTCTCTCTCATTCTCATTAATTCTTTACAAGTAAGTTGCTAAGGTTTGGTGCTAGCCCTTAAACACCATTGGGTTTAGGTTTTAGAGTGATCCTTATATAGTAAAACTCTTATATAGGTTAAGTATGAGTGTTAGGAAAACACTTGTATGGTTATGTGTGAGCCTTATAAAATAGATTGTGTAAAGTTAGGTGTGAGCTTGTAAAACATTACATTGAGTGATAGTGAAAAACCCAATCGAAAGAATTGGGGAGTGGATGTAGGGTTAGTTAATACCCGAACCACTATAAATCTCTTGTGTCTACTCTTCTTCTACTCTTTCTTTTAACATTGCCTTATCTTTCAAAATTTCAAATTTCCCACCAATTCAACTCCTTTTCTTGTTGTACAAAGGCCATCAGGTGGTATTAGAGCTTAGTCTACATTCTAGCCTTGATTATGTGGGAAAAGATCGATGGCACAAGAAAGAATATGCTCTCACCTCAAACCTTTCTTTGATAGATCTGACTATACTAATTAGAAGCAGAGAATGGAAATCTACCTTGATAGTAATGTGGTGGATTTATGAGATATAGTTACAAATGAATGGAAGCCACCCATTAAAGTAGTAGATGGTAGTGAAGAATTTAATGTAAGAGAAGAATATATTGAAGCTCTTAGGAAGGCAAATGGGAAGAATAAGAAGGTGATGGCAATTCTCTTAAGTTCCATGTCAAAAGAAGAAATTGGTAGAGTTCAGCATTGTCAAACTGCACGTGAAATATGGAAAGCTCTTGAGAACTACTAAAAGGGCACAACACTTATGAAGTCTAACAGATTGGAGATATATGTGATCGAATGAGAGCTTCTCTTAATAAAGGAGAATGAATTTATCACATGCATGACAAATAGTCTCCTTGCCATTGTCAATAACATGAAGAAGTATGAAAGAGTTTGGACTAATCATGAGGTAAATACCAAGATCCTCTAAATGCTTTTTATGGAGAAATTTGGGACAAGGGTATATCGCATACAATAGTCTAATCAAAGATTGAAAAAGTGTCGATTAATGTTCTTATTGGTAAACTCCTTACTCAGGAAATGATGCTTAAAAATGATAAAGAAAGCAAGCTTTAGTGAAAGTGATGAGAGCGAGAAGGAAGAAAAATAGCTTGCTATGCTCTCAATGAGATCCCAAGGCTTATGAAGAGAAGAAAGGAAAGAAATAACTTTAAGAAGATATCATCATCCATCTTTAAGGAAAAGAAACATGAAGTGACTTGCTTTGAATATGGGAAATATGGGCACATCAAATCCGAATGTCCTAAGTTAAAGAAGAAAAAGAAATGAGACAAGGATAAGAAGAATAACTTTAAAGCTAATTGGGATAATGACTCAAGTAGAGAACAGGATGATGAAGTTGTCAACTTTTGTTTCATGGGTCAAAAGGGTACCTCTAATGAGGTAAGTACTTCTTCTCATTCATGTGATGATGATTATGATGCATATGCGGACGAGGATGATGAATTTCTTGAAGCCATGCTTGAGATGTGATAAATTCAAATCTAAAATGAAAGTTTATAAGAAAAAATGTTATAAACTTGAGGATGAGTTTAAATGCTTAAATGATCTTGTAAATGGCTTGAAGTCTTCTAATAGGAACTTAAGTAATCTTTAGACAATCTTTCAAAAACTTCATCCTCTTTTGACTCATTGTGATAAGAAAATGATTCTTTAAAGGAGAAGTCATTGAATTAAGAAAATTCCATCTCAAAATTACATAAAGGGAAAAAAGTTTGTATATACTCATTGTATCTTACCACCCCTTGTGAGACATGGTCTTGGTTTCAATAGAGCCTCCTCATTTACATCCTCTCCTTCTATTAAAGCATCAACATTTTAAAATTTTAGTATAGAAGTGATTTAGAAGAAAAATGCTCCTAACACTAAGCTTTTTATACATAAGGTCAATGAAAGGCTCTTTAAAGCTCAAGGGGTAAGCCTCAAAAAACAAATCATGCATACATGTATACCAAAAGGCATGCTCAAAAGTGCACACATAAAAACTTCTCTTTTATTCCTTATCATTATTGCATTTGCATGCATTCACATGGCCAAGGTATAAGAAGTCCTCTTACTCATGCTAAAGTTACTCATAGGAGAAAGGCTAATAAACCTAAACTCTAATGTCATTATTACATAAACTTTAGGTGCATAAATGTGTTTTGCTATATTAAGAAGGTACAACTCAAATTGGAGGACCATTCCAAGCCTAACCCCCCTCAAGGAACCAAGTATGCTTGGGTACCTAAATAAAGGTGAAATGGTTTTGTTTTGTAGAATGCTTAGAAGCCACCAAGGAAGACAATAATTGGCATGTGGATAGTGGATGCTTAAAGCACATGACCAAAAATAGGAAGATATTCATATCCATTAAGGAAAGGATGGTTGAACTATCACATTTGGAAACAATGCCAAGGGTAAGGTAATTGAAATTAGAATTATATATAAGAAAGGTTATTCTTCCATTGAAAATGTTCTTTTAGTTAATGGTTTGAAGAATAATTTATTAAGTGTAAGTCAATTATGTGATAAAGGTATTAAAGTCACCTTTGACCCTAGAGAATGTTGGTTTACCACTTTGGTAGATAAAAAAGTAGTCTTCGAGGGTGAAAGGAGAGGCAATAGCAATCTTTTCAGAGTCATGTCTGTATTAGCAATGAATTTTGGCTTTGGCATAGAAGAATTAGACATGATAACATCAAGCTTTTACAACATTTATCAAAAGGAAAGCTAGTAGAAGGTCTTCCAAAGCTCAAGTTCACAAAAGAGCATGTCAAATGGGATAGCAACATCAAGTATCCTATAAAGCCAAAATCATTATAAGTACTTCTAGATGTCTTCAAATAATTCGTATGGACTTGGTTAGGCCTGTAAGAAATGCTAGGTTAAGTGGAAAACAATATGCAATTGTCCTAGTTGATGACTACTCTAGGTTCACTTGGGTCTTATTCCTTATTCATAAAAGTAACACTGTTCAAGCTTTAAAAGTTTTACAAATGTGTTCAAAATGAAAAGGGTTACTTCATTTCCTATATTTGAAATGACCATGGAAAGAAGTTTTAAAATGAACGTTTTGAAAATTATTGTTTGGAAAATAGAATTTTACAAAATGTTTCTACTCTTAGAACACCATAACAAAATGGTGTTATAAAGAGGAAAAATATAATTTTGGTAGAGATGGCAAGGACTATGCTTAATTAGTACTCTTTACGTAATTACAATTAGGCTGAAGCCATATATATATGTATGTCATATTGCAAATCGTGTTTTCAAAAGACCCATTTTAAATAAAATCTCTTACGAGTAATGGAAAGGTTAAAAACCTAAGATTTCACACCTAAAAGTATTTAGATATAAATGTTATATTCTAAATACCAAGAATAATCTTGAAAAATTTGCATCGAAAATGGATGAAGGAATATTTCTTGGTTATTTCACCTTTAGCGAGACTTATAAAGTTTTCAACAAAAAGTCCATGGTAGTTGAAGAATTAATTAATGTTATATTTGATGAATCTAGTTTTCAACATATTTGATTATGGCAAAGATATTGATCACATTCCTATCAAATGTGATAACACAAGTGTAATGAATCTTTCAAAGAATCTCATCCAACATTCAAGAAGCAAGGTCAATGACATTAGTCATCCTTTTCTTAGAGATCACGTGCAAAATGACAATTTAGTGTTAGAGTTCATTGACACTTACAACCAACTTGTGAATATTTTAATTAAACCCCTTAATGAAGAAAGGATGAACTTTATCAAAAGGGAATTTGGGATGCTTGATGACTTGGGTGAAAATGGATCTCATTATTTGCTTGTGGTGTTAATTGATGTTCATTATCAGAACTTGATTGATGTGGGATGGATTTGTTATGTTTGATGTGTTGGTTGAGTTAATTAAAAGTGCACTAGAGCCTTTCTATGTTCAATTGCATGAATTGATTATCAAAATATTAATTTGAACATACTAGGTAAGGATTAAATGTTTAAAATATAATTTTAGTTATTTTTCAAAATTAACTTCTAATTCATGTTCGAAACATGTGATGGCGGTTGCTATTTACAAGCCTTATTTGAAATTTCAAACTTTTCATAATTTGGGATCGTGACTCAAAATCATCATTGTGAATTTTCAAATTCTAAACATCCTTGATTTTTTCTTTGCACCTTTTTAAGGATTTTTTTTGGTTTTATACTTAGAAAAGTCATGATTCTTGTTCATAACACATAAGCAGTAATTGCGACTTATGTGTAATCACTAGGTAATGACTATTCACATTCCAAATGGTGCAACGCCCTTATTTAATGCATTTTGAACCATTTTTTTTGCCCATTTACACCTCTATTTAAACTCCTCTTAATTTTCCCCCTTCATTTCTCTTACTTTCTCTTTCATCAAACTCACTCTCTCTTGCCTTTCCCTTCTTTTTTTCCTTTCTAAATCTACTCTCCTTTCTCTTCATCTTTATTGGCCCCTAGAAAATCCTCAAGAATAGAAAAAGGTAAAGGAATTGCCCAACCTTCTTCTCCACCAAGGCAAGACCCTCCTCTACTTCTCATGAAAGGCATAACTAAGGAGGAGAAGGCAAGGTACAAAGCTCACAAGGACTAGATCATCCAGGCTAATAAAATTCCTTCTAAAATTTTCCTCAATTCCTTGGAGACGAAGGATATCATAAAAGGATGCCTTTCTTATTTAGGATGAGTGGAATTCATATTCTGTGATGAACATAGGTATAAGGAAATAATTTAAGAATTCATGTCAACCACAACTCTTAGCAAGAAGGCAAAATCTAATACTAATATGTATGGCCTTACCTTTAGATGCTTTGGGGAAGATACTACATTACCTATTCCTAAGTTTACTCCCTCTTTAACCTCTAAACCAAGGATTGGATTCATTTTAGCATTTCCACATGTTTTACTAATTATTTTAGTTTTTGCAGTCAAATCTCCACTGAGATTAAACATGACCTAAAAAGCCTTTTTCAATCACATTAAAAGCCTCCCTTTTTGGCTTTTGCATTGTATAATCACTTTCTCCATATATGCAAAAGGTAATGGCATTGAAATGGTCTCATAAAAAAACCTTATTTTCCTCTATTGTCTTATTGCCAATAAACCAATCCAAAGTTGTTGTTATCTTATGGATAAAATGCTTTACATGAGTCTCAGGACTAAAAGCCATTTTCTCCTTCCCTTTAACATAACAACTATCTACTATTTAATAAGAGCCCTTAATGAAGAAAAAAAAAAGCCTACCTCACCAAAAAATACCTTCCAAAGTCAAACTTCCTTGACCATAACTACTTGATCAATGCCGAAGTCATCAAACCTTCTTCTATTGCCTACTTATTAGGAGCCCAATGTGCAAGAATCTAAGAAGCCTCCCATGCCTCTAAGAGAATGAGGTTGGTTATTAAAGAAGGAGAAGTGCAAGAACAAAAAGCCCCTCCTCAAATTCCTAAGGTAAAATTAAAATCCAAAACTCTTCCCATTTCTTTCTCTTTTTTTAATCAAAAATTGGACAAGGTCCTAAGGGTGATGGAAAGGAAATTCAACCTCCTTATTCATCTCCATAGTGATCTTGTTGATTTACAAGAGAAAATAGGAATAGAACCTTGTTACCTTTCAAATTTTAAAGAGGAGGATATGCAAGAGGAGGAGGAAGAAAATGAAAAAAAAAGAGAGAGAGAGAATAAGTCCAAGGAGATCACCACGAGGATCAAGGCAATGAACAAGAAGATGATGAGGGAGATGATGATGTTGTTAAAGATAGTAATCTTCTCCAACCTTTTAGAATGTCCTTTTACTTTTTCTTTTCTATTTTTTAATTTTTTATATGTTTTGTGTTTATGTTTTTTTCACAATTTAATGCCCTAGTATGTGTGATCAAACATCTTTTATGTTTAAACTATTATATGTAATGAAATTTCCATTTGGTTTTTATTTCATCCATCTATCTTCTTATGATATGTGTCCTATTATGTTCGATTGTGCAAATTGTTTATGTTTGTTGTTATTGGACAATCCCTCTTCTTATTCACCATCTCTACCTTAACCCACTATTTTTTTATGTTGACAAAAAAGGGAGAGAAAATTGATCTTAATATGAAAAAAGGATGATAAATAAATTGGATTTATTAATTTGACTAAGGGGGGTATGGATTGAGAGGGAGTATTTTTACACTTTTTAACTTTATTGTCAATATTTGTTTACATCACCTTGAATCCATAAAGAACCATATAATTCACTTAATATAACTTTCAAACACTTAAAATACTTAAGAGTGCATATTTGGTTTTTAACCCTTCGCATATTCAATCTAGATTGTCGAAATCAATAAGGGAGAGATTGTTATACTAGGTTGGTCAAACCTAAGTCAAAACTCTCTTTTGAGCTTGACAATATAGATTGAACAGTTATAATGCCAATATTAAGTATTGTTCTCATAAAAATTTAGTTAGGAACTCATTAAAAGTTGAATGGAAGGAAAAAGGTTTAAGTGTATAAGTTGAATCCTAAGTCACCACCAAGAATCACAGGCTGTGATCGCTACTTATGAAAACTTAAAGAACAAAACATCTAGTTTATTTCATAGTAAGTGTCACAATGGAGATCATGGCCATTATCTTCAAACTTGGTTGAAAGGAGACTGTTAAATATTCAAAAGTCGCGATAATCATATTAGTGTAGTGATTAAGACCTGAAGAAAGCTATGAACTCCAAATTTCAGTGTAGTTCTTGGTAAAGATAGTGACAAGCTTCACCAAAATCACAATTGCTACTTTTAATATGCTATAAAGGGATCCAGTAGCTATTTTTAAAGAAGTAATGCTAAAGTGTCATGTGCAACTAGCCGTTAGACATAATTGAAGTTTGTAACCATGATTAAGTAAAATCTAAAGTAAGTATGAAGACTATGACTGTCACGTCTACTCCTAATCGTGACTTTCATCTAACAAGCATTAAATTTAGGATTTTACCACCAACTTTAGAGATTTGAAAATAGTTTTGTTAGTAATGACTCTTTAGTGGTAGGAACTTATAAATACTCCACCAAATGGTCTTAAATGTAACAGAATGTCAATTACTATGGATAAACTCTTGCAAATTTATTTCTTAACTATCTCTCTCACTAATTCTTTGTAAGTGAGTTGTTAAGGTTTGGTACGAACCATTAAACACCATTAGGTTTGGATTTTAGAGTGATCCTTAAACTCTTATATAGGTTAAGTGTGAGCATTGGGAAAACACTTGTAAGCTTATGTTGAGCCTTGTAAGGCAAATTATGTAAAGTTAGGTGTGAGCTTATAAAACACTATATTGAGTGATAATGAAATACCCAATTAGAGGAATTGGAGAGTAGATGTGGGGTTAGTTTATACACAAAGCGCTATAAATTTCTTCTTCTACTCTTTTTTTTTTTTTTTAAACTTTGCCTTGTTTGTTTACCCATCAAAATTTAAAATTTCCTACTAATTCAACCCCCAATCTTGATGCATAAGAGCCTATAATTTTTATTTTTTTGCATTTTATATATACTTACACATATAAAACTATAAGAATTTTTTATTATTATTTTATATGAAATTGTACATCTCACATACCTGAAACTTAAGATTAGATCCCTCCATTTCGTACTGTTAGCTCGAATGCCATTATTTCTTAATTTATGTATCCAATTGTGATCTTTCATGTTGAACATTGTTGTCATGTTTAGTTTGACTTTTCCTTGCAGTCCATGTTTTTAGCCAAAGGATTTTAATTTTCTTCTATCGTTTACAGGGTGATGTCTCCTCCAACAAAGGAGGCAGATCTAGAACTCTAGTTAAGATTTGGCTAAGGAGCTTTCCTTTACACATGATGGCCTATTTGGTGTAGACTGACATCTTACCTTTCCTTTGGACACTTTTGGATAAGCCTCAGTGAAGCGACTCTATCATAACACAAGTGCTAACAAAGCGATGGATGGACATGTTAGACTAGGGTAGTTAACCCTAAGTCTTAGACCTCTTTTGATCTTGACAAAGGGGATTGATCAATTGTAATGTTTTAAATTAAGTGTTGTTTTGCAGTTTTTAGTTAGTCCTTACATTGGAAGTTGGATGAAGTTAAAAAATTTCCAAAGTAAGCTAGTGCCTCCTAATTTACGACCGCAACTTGATAAATCGCGATCACGAACTAGACCAAGGCAGGTTGATAAAATGGACAGATGTATTCGCGGGCCACTTCTCTATCATGACCAATTCAAAGAAAGGAAAGCCAAAATCACAGATGAATTTATGGTGTGAGTCATGCCTCAATTGCGAACACGAATTTCAAAGTAACTTAATAAGGAATCAAGTCCACAACCACAACTTGACAAGTGTCCTAGGTAACTGTTGGAAGACAAAAATCGCGATGGAAACTTGTTGGTAGTGACCGCAAATCTAAAAGAAGAAGATGAACACCTTTGGCAGATGAATTCACGTCTTCAGTTGTGACCTGTATAAGTAAAATCGTGATCGCTACTTTTTAGTGTAGGTGAAAGCCAACAACTATATTTTCCTGGTGAACTAATGATAAGCTGCCACGTAGACTAGCTATTAGACACAAATGGGGTTTTCCGTATGAAGTTTGGATTTCGTGACCGCTAACGAGTAGTAGCGACCGCAAATTGAGACTATCAAACATTTAATGTGAAAATCTGTCTAGCACACTTTGAAGATTTTGTACTAGTTTTATTACAATGTCTCTTTGGTAGGTAAAGGTTATAAATACCTCACCAAACATATGTAAATGCAAGAGAATTGATAACTTTGTAACCAAACTCTTGTAATTTTGCTACTCAATCTTTTATATTCTTTAAGTCATATTGGTGTGAGCATAAACACCAATTGTAATAGGTTATAGTCTGAGCCTATCAAAACACTAATAGAGGTTGTTGTGTGTGCCTGTAAAAACACAAGTGTAAAGGTTATTGTGTGAGCCTCAAAACATAAAAGTATAAGTTGTTGTGTGAGCCTTCAAAACACAAGTGTAAAAGTTTGGTGTAAGCTTGAAAACACCTTTGAAAGATAGTGGAACACCTAATTTCTAACAATTAGGGAGTGGACGTAGGGTTGTTTATACCCGAACCACTATAAATCTTGTGTTTATTTTCTACTCATTTCTCTTCTCCCTTTCTTGTTTTAATTTTTATACGCCAATTCAACCCCCCTTCTTGGTGCCTAGAGCCAACAAGTGGTATCAGAGCAAAGCTTCATAATCAAACCTTCATTGGGTAAACAAAGATCATGGCACAAGAGGGAATCCACTCACAACTTAAGCCTCACTTTCATAGAACAAACTATACTCATTGGAAGTATAAGATAGAAAATCTATCTTGACATAGATGTGGTGGACCTTTAGGATGTGGTCATTAAGGAATGGAAGCCACCCATCAAAGTTATGGATGGTAATGGAGAATTAATCCTAATAGAAGAATGGGTTGAGACTCATCAGAGATCAAATGGAAAAAACAAGAGAGCAATGGCCATTCTTCTAAGCTCACTCTCTAGAAAAGAGATTGGAAAAGTGCAACATTGTCAAACAATACATGCCATTTGGAAGACTCTAGAGAACTATTATGAAGGTGCAACTTTAGTCAAATCAAGCCGTTTGGAGATGCATGTCACCGAATGGGAACTCTTCATGATAAAGGATAATGAGAGCATCACAGAAATGACAAATAGGCTCTTGTCCATTATCACCAACATGAAGAAATTTGGAAGAGCTCTCACTATCTATAAGGTAAACATAAAAATCCTTAAAACTCTTCCTCGAGATAAATTTGGTGTTAGAGTTTGCAACATACAAGAGTCCAATCTAGAAATTAGAAAGGTTCCAACTGACGTGTTGATAGGTAAACTCTTAACTCATGAGTTGGCCTTACAAAAAGATGAATAAATGAAGAAGCTAAGAGGCCAAGGAGATAAACCAAAAAAAGAGAGAAAAACAATGGCTCTTAAAGGTTCAACAAAAGAGAAGGAAGTAGAAATTGCCTCAAGTGATGAAAAAAGTGACAAGGAAGAAGAGGAGCTAGCAATGCTCTCTAGGAGGACAAAGGAGTTGATCAAGAGAAGATAAGAAAGAAAAGGCTTCAAGAAGATAGCTCCTAGTCCAAGATAGAAATCCAACGATGCCACTTGTTATTAATATGGCAAGCAAGACCACATCAAGTATGAGTGTCCCAAATTGAAGAAGAAAAAAAGATGGGACAAGGAGAAGAAGAAGAGTTTTTCAACCACTTAGGATGAAAACTCAAGTGAAGAAGAGGAAGAAGGAGAGGTTGCCAACATATGTTTCATGGCACAAGAAGATTTTACCAATGAGGTAAGTACTTCTTCCCATTCTCATTCTGATTTCGAATTTGATGAGATAGATGAAAAGCCTCTATAAGCTCTAACCATGAGGTGTGACAAATATAAGTAACAAGTAAAAACTTATAAGAAAAGGTGTTTAAAATTAGAAGATGAATGCAAGACTCTTAGTGATCTTATAAATGAGTTGAGAACTTCTAATGAAGAACTCAAAAACTTAGTAGAAAAACTTTCCACATCATCTTCTTCAATGGCTTCATTAAGAAAGGAGAATGACACTTTTAAAGGAGAAGTCATTGAGCTTAGAAACTCAATCTCTAAGTTTCATAAAGGAAAAGAGCCTCAGACATATTGATTGTGTCATAAAGACCACCACTAGTTAGAAATGGTTTAGACTTCAATGGAGCCTCATCATCATCTCATACCACCTTTGTTAGATCTTCAGAACCTCAAACATCTAGCATTAAGGTAATTGGGAAAAAAAGTGCTCCTAGCACTAAGCCTCCTAAGCCTAAGGTCAAAGGGAAGGCTCCCTAAAGCTCAAGAGCTAAGACTTAAAGAGCTAACCATGCCTACATCTACAACAAAATGTATGGTTATTCTCATAAAAAATTTTCTACTCCCACTCATCATACATGTTCATGCATGCATTCACATGATCATGGTATGAGAAGGCCTCCTACTCATACTAAATATGTGCATAGGAGGAAGACTCACAAGTCTAAACTCCAATGCCATTATTGCATGAAATATAGGCATGTTAACATTCATTGTTTCATTAGGAAGGCTCACCTCAAATTAAAGGACCCTTCATCTTCTAATCCCCAAAGACCCAAGTGTGCTTGGGTACCTAAGAAAAGGTAACTTACTATTGTTGTGTAGGGGAATATGGCAACCACCAAATCAAGCAATTGGCATATGGATAGTGGATGTTTGAAGCACATGATTGGAAATAGAAAGCTATTCATGACATTGAAAGAAAAAGAAGGTGGAGATATCACATTTGGTAACAATGCCAAGGGTATGGTAATTGGCATTGGAACCATTAGTAAGAATGGATGTTCTTTAATTGATAATGTTGTTTTAGTTAGTGGCTTACAACATAATTTGTTAAGTGTAAGTCAATTGTGTGACAAATATAACAAAGTCACCTTTGATCCTAGGGAATGCTGAGTCACCACTCTAGTGGATGATGAGGTTATTTTCAAGGGTAAAAGGAAAGGTAATACCTACTCAATTAACTTAGACAATTTGGCTAACCAATCTTTTAAGTGTCTTATGTCTTTGAGCAATAAAGCTTGGTTGTGGCATAAAAGGCTTAGACATGCAAGTATGGATCTTCTTCAAAGCCTTTCTAAAGGAAAGCTAGTAGAAGGACTTCCAAAGCTTAATTTCTCTAAAGACAAGACATGTGGTCCATGCCAAATGGGGAAGCAACACCATGCCTCTCACAAAGCCAAAAATGTTGTAAGTATATCTAGACCACTTCAACTTATCCATATGGACTTGATAGGACCCACTAGGAGTGCTAGCTTAAGTGGAAAACATTATGCACTAGTCCTTGTAGATGACTACTCTAGGATCACTTGGGTATCTTTTCTAGCTCATAAGAATGATTCATTTGATGCTTTTAAAAGTTTTGCAAAAAGGGTTCAAAATGAAGAAGGTTACTTCATATCTTCTATTAGAAGTGACCATGGAAAGGAATTTCAAAATGAGTCATTTAAAAATTATTATTTGGAGAATGAAGTTTTTCATAATTTTTCAACTCCTAGAACACCACAACAAAATGGTGTTACAGAGAGGAAAATAGAACATTGGTAGAAATGACAAGAACAATGCTCAATGAGTATTCCTTACCAAATTACTTTTAGGCCGAAGCCATTAATACTTCATGCTATATTGCAAATAGAGTTTTCAAAAGACTTATTCTCAATAAAACTTCTTATGAGCTTTGGAATGGTAGAAAACCTAAGATATCATACCTTAGAGTACTTGGATGTAAGTGCTATATTTTGAACACCAAGGATAATCTTGGGAAATTTGATTCTAAAGCCAATGAAGGTATCTTCTTAGGATATTCCACCTCTAGTAAAGCATATATAGTATTTAACAAAAGTTCAATGGTAGTTGAAGAATCTATGAATGTTGTTTTTGATGAATCTAGTAAACTTGATCTTAGGAAAGGTATTTTTATTGATAATCTTGTAGGAGATTTTGAAAAGTTGAAATTAGAAGACACTGCAAGAAGAAATGATAAAGACAAAGAAGGAGGAGAATCATCAATAGATGAGGAACCACAACATCAACAAGAAGATGAAACAAGACAAGACCTACCTAAAGATTGGAGATTTTCCAAGTATCACCCCAAGGATTTAATCATTAGTAATACTTTTAAGGGTGTAAGTACTAGATCTCAACTTTATCATTTAGATAATAATCTTACATTTATCTCTCAACTTAAGCCAAAATCAATTGATAAGGCTCTTGATGATGAGAGGTGGGTACTTGGTATGCAAGAAGAACTCAACCAATTTGAGAGAAACAAAGTATGGGAACTTGTCCCTAGGCCTAAAGAACACCCAATTATAGGTTGTAAATGGGTGTTTAGGAACAAGTTAGATGAGCAAGGTTTCATTACTAGAAACAAAGCTAAAAAGGATACAACTAAGAGGAATGCATAGATTATGATGAAACCTTTGCCCCCGTAGCAAGATTAGAGACCATTAGGATTTTCTTAGCATTTGCATGTCATATGAATTTCAAACTTTTTCAAATGGATGTGAAAAGTGCTTTTTTGAATGGCATTATAGAGGAGGAAGTCTATGTTGAACAACCTCCTGGTTTTGAGTCTCATTATTTTCCAAACCATGTTTTAAAATTGAACAAAGCCTTATATGGATTGAAACAACCTTCAATAGCTTAGTATGAAAGGCTTAGTTCATTTATCTTGAAAATTGATTTTGAGAAAGGAAAGGTGGACACCACACTTTTTGTCAAAAAGCACAAGCATGATACATTAATCGTTTAAACTATGTTGATGATATTATATTTGGTGCTACTAATGAATCTCTTTATGAGGATTTTGTTAAGTGTATGACTAGAGAATTTGAAATGAGCATGATGGGAGAGCTCAAGTTCTTTCTCGATCTATAAATCAAGCAATCCAAGGAAGGGATCTTCATCAACCAAGCCAAGTACACAAATGAGATGCTGAAGAAATTTGGCATGGATTGTTGCAAAGTAGCTAAAACTCCAATGAGCACTACCACCAAGCTAGATAAGGATAAATCGGGTAAGGTGGTAGATGAAAAGAAATATCGAGGTATGATCAGATCTCTACTTTATCTTACTGCTTTTAGGCCATTTATCATGTTTAATGTCTGCATGTGCGTTAGGTTCCAATCCTCTCCTAGAGAATCTCATTTGAATGCTGTTAAAAGGATCTTTAAGTATTTTCATGGCATAATACACTTAGGACTATGGTATCTTTGAGATTCTTCATTTAGTCTCATAGGGTATTCGGATGCGGATTATGCTGGTAGCTTATTAGATAGAAAAAGCACTTTTAGGACTTGTCAATTTATAAGTGAATGTCTAGTTTCTTGGTTTAGTAAAAAGCAAGTATTGGTTGCCTTATCCATTATGAAAGTCGAGTATGTGGTGGTAGATTGTTGTTGTACCCAAGTTCTTTAGATGAATCAACAATTGAAGGATTTTGGCAAAGTAGTTGATCACATTCCCATTATATATGATAACACAAGTGCTATTAATCTCTCTAAGAATCCCATCCAACATTCTAGGAGTAAGCACATAGATATTAGACATCTTTTTCTCATGTGCAAAAAGGTGACATTATGTTGGAATTTATTGACACAAATTATCAACTTGCAGATATTTTCAACAAACCTCTAAATGAAGAAAGGATGAACTTCATTAAGAGAGAATTAGGAATGCTTGATGGAAGCTTCCTAAAGTGAAAATTGTTGATCTTGTGTGATACTGCTTTGAATATTGGTATTTGTTGATTTGTGATATTAATGTATGTATTTCCCTGTGGATCATAATTTTTCATTTTTCTAAAATTGGTTTTTCAATTCTTATCATTGCTGACTCATAATTTGCGATCGCTATTCCTTCTTCACCGTCGTGAATTACAATTCAATTTCACCTGCTGTCAAATGTCAATTTGCAGTTGTAAAATTCCTCTCTACCACGAATTTTGGTCAATTTTTCAAAAATTTATCTGTTACTCATATTTTTCGAAATTCTCGATCGTGACTCATGGATTAACAAATGTGAATTAGAGTAACTGCCTAGACAATTAAGTGATTTGATTGCTAATCATTACCTCTCTTCATTTAATCCATTTTTAGCCATTTATGGCCATTTTCACACCCCTTTAAAGCCTATAAATACCCCTTTCAATGGTACTTTCATCACTTCACTTCCAAACATCAACTCTCTGTCTCAAATCTCTCTAAATCATCAAGCCCTCTTCCTCTCTTACAGTGGCTTCAAAGAAGTTCTCCAAGGAAGACAAGGGTAAGACAGTGGCTCAACCCTCTGCACCTCTTGCCCTCCATCTTATGAATGGAATAACCAAGGAAGAAAAAGATAGATTCAAGGCAAACTCTTCCAAGGTCATTCTCCCAAATAAGTTACCGTCAACCTTCATATTGGAAACATTAGGCATCAACGCTGAAATTAGAGCTTTTCTCTCCAACTTAGGCTTGAACAAGTTCATCTTCCGAGATGAACCCAGATATGAAGAGGTTGTATGAGAATTTATGTGCACCGTGTAACTGAGCTGAAAAGCTGATTTAAGAGCCAGACAATATAGGTTAGTATTATGGGCCTTTGGTATCTTCTCTTTTTAACTTGCAAATTAGAGAACACATTCCCTTTATCATCTCTGTACTTAATGTTATCTACTCTGAATTTTGGTCGAAGATTTCTATTGAAACCAAGCATGACCCATGCTCTTCTTTATCCAAACACATCAAATCCTTACACCTTTGGATCCTTCATCGCATCATCACCTTCTCCGTAAATGCAAGAGGTGATGGTAATAAGAAGGTATCTCAAAAAGACTTGGCATTCTTGTTTTGCCTTGTCAAAAATAACCTGATCCAAATC
>CATIWR010035125.1:0-19826 GCA_949677035.1 Omphalea diandra
TTTTTTATTATTGAAATTTTTGCTTTGTTTTATATATTTTTTTATATTTTTACAGAAAACACATAATAGAAAATATATATATATATATATATATATATATATTTATTTATATATATATATATATATATATATATTTATATATTGTTACATGAGAGACTATATGAACCCACATTGAATGAGTAACACGTTACGTGACAATTTTTTCATTTTTAATATTTTATAATATTATAAATAAGAAATTGATATTTTTAATATATTTCAAATATTAAAAAATTTTAAAAAATATTAACATAATAAGATAAATAAATTGTTTTAAAAAATAATTATTTTTAAATATTTTTATGAATAAATATTTTTAATATTTAAAAATATTATTTTTTAAATATTTTTATGAATAAATTATTTTTCATGAAACAATTGAAGTTTAAATTTTATTAACATAAATCATGAGGTAGAAAGTTAAAGATATAGTAATATTAAAATTATGAAAATAATAAGATGAATTTTTTAATAATAATATGAATTTTTTTCTTATTTTAACCAATCGAAAGCTCTAAGATTTAGCAGAAAAATCAAAAAACGTAATCAAAATACTGAAATGTTATAATATAACTTTAAAAATACAGAGATAAATGATTTTAATATTTGCAAAAAAAAAAAAAAAAATCAGCATAATTAACCCTTAAAAAAGGTAAATAAAAAAAGGAATATTGAGACCCCTTAAACCCCATGAAGTCTCAAACTAGCAGGAAGTCTATTCCTCCTCCCGAATGTCTCTCGCTCTCTAGTCCCTGTTAACCCTGTCTTCCTCAATGTCTCTCCCAAAACCCCAAATTCTCCGATTCATCCCTTCCCTTTCATCTCCCTCAGACGCCGTTCTCGTAGCCAAAGCCCTAATCCTTCTCAAACGTCACCCTGACCACCTAAATTCCCTTTCTTCCCATTTTACCGCTGAAGCAGCTTCTTATTTACTCCTGAAGTCCCAGCATGACCAATCCCTAATCTTAAAATTCCTCAATTGGGCAAAACCCCACCAGTTCTTCGACCCTAATTGCAAGTGCATTGCCCTTCACATTTTAACCAAATTCAAGCTCTACAAAACTGCACAAACCATAGGCGAGGACTTGGCTATCAATACAGTCGATGACAGTGGCAGTTTCGTCTTCCAATGCCTTAAAGAGTCCTACTTTATCTGTAATTCGAGCTCTGCTGTGTTTGATTTAGTGGTAAAATGTTATTCTCATTTGAATTTTATTGATAAGGCTTTAAAGATTGTTAATTTAGCTAAAGTTGATGGATTTATGCCTGGTGTTTTGTCCTATAATGCTATTATTGATTCAATAATTAGGTGTAGGAAGCCTTTTAGATTTGCTGAGCAAGTGTACAAGGAAATGATTGCAAGTGGGGTTTCTTTGAATGTGTATAGTTACAATATTTTGATCAGGGGTTTTTGCAGGGCAAGGAATTTGGAGATGGGTTTGAGGTTGTTTAAGGAAATGGAGAGAAATGGATGTTTGCCTAATGTGGTAACGTATAATACAATGATTGATGGACATTGTAAGTTGAACAGGATTGATGAAGCATTTGGATTGTTGAGATCAATGGGATTGAAGGGTTTGGAGCCAAATTTGATCACTTATAATATGGTAATTAATGGGCTGTGCCGAGAAGGAAGGGTAAAGGAAACAAGTGAGATTCTTACTGAGATGAGTCGAAAGGGTTTTATTCCCGATGAAGTTACTTATAATACACTCGTAAATGGATATTGCAAGGAGGGTAATTTCCACCAAGCGCTTGTTTTGCATGCAGAGATGGTGAGAAATGGATTGTCGCCCAATGTTGTTACATATACTTCGTTAATTGATGGTATGTGTAAAGCGAGAAATTTGAATCGAGCAATGGAGTTTTTTGATCAGATGCATGTTAGAGGGCTTTGTCCAAATGAGAGGACGTACACAACATTGATCAATGGGTTTGCACAACAAGGATTATTAGATGAGGCTTATCAAGTTTTGAATGAAATGACCAGGAGTGGATTCTCACCTTCAATTGTAACTTACAATGCCCTTATTAACGGACATTGTTTGTTGGGGAGGGTGGAAGAGGCCATAGGATTGTTAGAAGACATGGTGGGCAAAGGGTTGTCACCGGATGTTGTAAGTTATAGTACTATCATATCTGGATTTTCTCGTAATCAAGAGTTGGACAAGGCATTTCAAATGAAGGTGGGGATGGCTGAGAAGGGTGTCCTGCCAGATGCCATTACATATTCTGCTCTTGTTCAAGGTCTCTGTGAACAGAGAAGACTAACTGAAGCTTGCGATTTGTTCCAAGAGATGTTGACCTTGAGTCTGGCTCCTGATGAATTTACTTATACTACTTTGATAAATGCTTATTGTAAAGAAGGAGATTTGAAGAAGGCTCTTCATTTACATAATGAAATGATACAGAAAGGCTTTTTACCTGATGCTGTTACTTACAATGTGCTTATTAATGGACTTAATAAAGAAGCTCGAACAAAGGAAGCAAAGAGGCTTCTGCTTAAATTGTTTTATGATGAATCTATCCCATCCGAGGTAACATATGATACATTGATTGAACATTGCTGTAATATTGAATTTAGGAGTGTGGTAGCTCTTTTGAAGGGATTTTGCATGAAAGGTTTGATGGATGAAGCAGATCGAGTTATTGAATCAATGACTGAAAGAAACCACAAACCAAATGAAGCTGTTTATAATGTTATCATACATGGTCATTGTAGGGGTGGAAATGTTCAAAAGGCATATGATCTCTATAAGGAAATGGTTCATTTTGGATTTGTTCCTCATACTGTGACTATTATTGCTCTAGCCAAAGCACTTTTCTCCAAGGGGATGAATGAAGAGTTAAATCAAGTCATAGAGAATATATTGAGAAGCTGCAAGATTACTGATTCTGAGCTTGCTAAAGTTCTCATTGAAATCAACCATAAAGAAGGGAACATGGATGTGGTTTTTAATGTGCTTATTAAAATGGCCAAGGATGGCCTCATCCCAAGCAGTGGGGCTCCTTCTAATGCAAGGGGATTGTGAGTTTGATGGATGATTAATTCTCTCTACTATTCTTGTTCACTGAGCATATTTTATTCTGTAGAGGATATAACAGAGTGTGTTAAATGCCATTGTTTCCCTGGTTTTGCCTTCCTGCTCACTCGAGTCAAATACTATTGGAGCTTGTGGAGGATCCTTATCACATCCCGTATGTAATTTAAATGCTGGTGAGTATTTTTACCATACGTGCCTTTCCTTGTGAGTAGCTCATCAGAAATGTAATTTATGTTAGAAACTATTCATGAGCAGCAGTCCTTTGTCCTAACATGAGCATATAATAGAACAGTAACACGGGACTACAATGCATCTGTTTAAATTGTTTCCTTGCACAAGTAAATTGATTGTAAAATGTAAGCAGAAGAGATTGTCCTTAACTCTAACCTTCCATCTGTTTTTGAATTCATCCTCATATTTATGCAACTATGCAGATACCTGCTGGACCTTTATGGTTAACTGCCAATGAAAGCAGTGGAAATGGAAGCCATTACTAATGACTGTTCAAATAAGCTTTATCAAACTTTTTGAAGTGGCTCAATTGTTGCAGCATTCAGCTGCCTTTGATGAGGTAAAAACTTGTGCATTATTTGGTAATAATGAGCCTTTATGTTCTTGTTCTTCCTGTTCCTCAATTTTATGGTAGTATAACACTCGTCAAGCCATTAGCCAAGTGCAGTTTCCGTTTGAGCTCATATGCAAGGTCAATGTGAAGGCATCTTATTGCTCTGGAAAGCTCCTATTTCTGTAGCTAGGAAAACCTAAGCTGAGCTCTTTGCCCCAAGAATTTTCAGTCATCATGGGGTTTCTACGATCATGAAAAAATCATGGACCGTTTTGTAATTTAAAAGTGAACTTTATCATATGGAGGAGATATAAAAGATGAAGCGACACTCACATCACGGATCTTCTAGCAGCTGGAATTGCTATCTTAAACGCCAGTTTGGTGGCACGGTGCATATGGATTGGGCTTTAAATTACATCAGATGAGAGTCTGAAAGAATGTTGTGCTCGTGTGCCTCGCCATGCATAAAGCTAGTTATGGATTTCATAATTGTGTTGTATTTGTACAGTAAGGAAGTCACCTTGAGATTTTAACACAAGTCTATATTGTTCCTTGCAAGATATTAACACAAGATCAGAACTTACATTTACTACTATCAACACCACCATCTTACATTTATTAGTAGCAAAATTACATAGATTGGTAGTTTCAATCCAGGATATGCTGGCGATAGTGCTTTCAAACTTATATTTACTACTACCAACACCACCATCATCACCACCCCTATTACTAAATAGATTTAATTCAAGTAAAGATTAATTTGCAACCAAAGGACTGATAATATCATTGCAATACATTACATTATAGATTTTCCATTCCATTGCTCTTTCAATTATTCTACATTCCTTTATATCATACGAAACATAGCCTAACATCTTCACCCTCAGCATGCATCTCTTTAAGATAGGCACTTTCACATGCATGCAGAAAATCCAACACTGCACAGTGCAGAGAATATCACCATGAACATTGGCATCAAATCAGCTACCATTTCCCCTAAATGAAAACTAGATATTTTATTAACCATCATTGAGATGTGATGCTAGAAGTGATTTCTCCCAAAATTGAAACTGTAAAAGCAAGACACCGCAGCCAGCCAATCCTAGAACGTTTTCAAGACAATGACTTCAAATAAAACACCAACACGATCAAAAAGAAAACACGAAGCTTATCTCATTCATAAACTTAGCTGATGTTCCAACGCTCCATTTCAAGATTTCATCATGCAACCACCAACCCTTGTCTAGTTTGCAGATGCAGAATTGTTGAAGGATATTATCAGTTCAGTTACACTATCCTCAAACTCATCATTTCAACACCATAATAAGAAACTAATCAGTCATAACACCATAATGATGGCTGTTCATATTACAGCGAGAACACAATCAATCATTCTTTCAATGCTTGACCACATTCTGAGGCGTTAAAACTGAGCGAAGCCAGATGGGCAAAAGAGATGAAATTGACAAAGGATTAATATGATGCAAATAAGATAAAAAAAGAGTATACAGTAGCATAAAAAAAGAACAATTTTACAATGAGTCATAATTGATGATTATCTATAACATGATAGTGAACCTGTAAAAATGACAAAAGAACTTGTCCCAAAGGGCGAGTTATAGCAGGAAGTTGGGAATACATTTATCAAGATCACTGATTAGTCATGAACAAAAATATACATAAGCCTTGAAGTATTTCCCATGTTACCAAATAACTAATCTGATAGCTCCCATTCACAGGAATTAAGATAATGCACAATGATCAGGAATTGGGATGATGAAACATGACAGCACTTTGAGTAATGCAATAAAAAGCAACGCAAGCAATGCATGCAAAGAATAGTAAGAGGTCATGCACAATGATCAGCATGAAAAGATATCTCCCATGTTACCAAATAACTAATCTGATAGCTCCCATTCACGGTACTTAAGATCATGCACAATGATCAGGAATTGGGATGATGAAAAAATGACAACACTTTCAGTAATGCAATAAAAAGCAAAGCAAGCAATGTATTAAAATAAATATAGTAAGAGGTCACAGGACAAGAGACCACACAAGGGGAAAAGAAAAATAAGATCTAAACACAGTTAACTTCAATATCAATAACAGAACAGAGATAAAAGTTAGAACAGTATGCCTAGTGCGTGAAATTTCGTCCAACAGATGCCAAAGGTATCACTGTTGCTGCCTATGTAATTCATATATTCAAAGTTCAAATACATATTCCATTTAGTCCACCAGTAGCTCTCAAATGGAATAATTAAGACAAGCTATCCATTATCTATTTAGAGAAACAGCCAGGACTGATAACAACTCAGCGCTAAAGATTTTAACAAATTAGAAAATTACATTCCAAGTTAGCTTATAGACCATCAAGCATAGAAAATAGATTACATATGAACTTCACTAGTCCACCTAAATCTATATTTAACTCTTTCTAAAAATAGGTCACAAACAATGTAAACGAAAACCACAAACCATCTAAAACATGAGTTAGAATAACTATAGAGTTTATCCGTACAAAGAAAATGAGGCAGATCCACTTCCCAAAAGGATACATCTATCTTGAAGAAAGCCTTTGGTGCAAATCATCAGCCAATGCCTGCCTCAAGCTATCCCCAAAATAATGAAATGACTTCTCATTCTCAAGCACCCTTGCAGGAGAACCATTCTCATCCGGTTCCTTCCAAATCTCAGGTTCAGGCTCCCTCGCAATCTGACACAAATTATGCAACACGCAACAGGCAACAACTGTCTGTGGAGCATGATTAAGACCCACATTCAAGTCCTGCAAGATCTTCCACCTAGCCTTCAACAGTCCAATAGCCTCCACGACCACAGAGCGACCCTTCATCAGCATCCCATCAAACAAGTTCTGAGCTGGAGTCCCAGCCCCATTCGGTGAAAAGGGCGTCATCAAGAACGACAACAAAGGATAACACCAATCCCCAACTATATATGGCCTAACATTATGACCCCTCACATTAATCACCTTATCCCACACAACATCACCTGAAATAAGCCTATTATACAACAAGCTATCCCTAAAATGCGTAGCATCATCAGTACCACCAGGCGCCTTAACACACACATCCCAAAACACCTTCCTATGATCAGCCACAACCTGCAACAAAACTGACGGAAACCCATATCTACATGTATATAAATTCACTACATTTTGATCATTAGGCACCTTATGGACCTTAATTGGGCTACCATCTATAGCACCACACATATTAGGCAAAGAAGTAAGCTCTTCAAAAGCTTGTGTAGCCTCAATCAACCTACGCCTACCAACAGGAATCTTAATGACATCTGGATATATCTTAGTAGCCAACAAGCGAGTAACCATGTTAGTAATCTTTGAAATCAAGTAAGGCTCAAGGGAATACCGTGAAGCTAGAGTCTTTGCAGAATACCCATGAGCGAGCCGCAAAAGAACCATCGCCACAGCATAATCAGACGGCAAAGAGAGATTTGATGCGGTTATATGCGGCTTCAGCTTATCGACGACAGTAGTGAAGACGGGATACGACAAGCCGTACATGGAACGCCATTGGGAGTCGCGAATTGGGCCTTCCAGTGACCAGATGTGTTCGGTGGGTAGTGCGCGGAAGGCGGCAACGGAGTAGGCGGCGTTATCGGAGGGAGGGGTAGGATTGGGATTGGGATTAGGAATGGGGTTTTGGGGGGAGGGGTTTTTGGGTTTGGAGGAAGCGAGGAAAGAAAGTAGGGAGGCTAGGGTGAAGAAGAGGAGAGGGGCGGCGGAGGAGGAGGAGAGGAGAGAGGAAGGAGAGGGAGAAGGAGAGGGAGTGGAGGGAGAGGAAAGAAGGGTAGTTGATGGGTCTAAGGTATTGTGGAGCTGGAGTAGATTTGATAGCATTAATAGGAACGATTCATCCATCGTTGAGGTGTCTGGGACTTTCGTTGTTTTGAATTGTAAGGGGATGAAAGGAGAGTTTTTCAGTGAAAATTGGCGTTAGCTATAAGAAGCTTCAACACAAAGACGCTGGAAAACTCTCTCCTTCTGGTGTTGGATTGGAGTAGCGTCGGTCTTGCACAGCTCTTTGAGCTTCTGTATTTTTATTTTTATTTTTATTTTTAGTATGGATGAAATTTGAAAAATGTAATTTATTATCATTTGATATTTCTATAATCTTTTCTACATAAATGATCTTTTGTTAATTTTATTGCACAAGATAATATTATCTAAAAAAATTAAGAATCTTTTGGTTGTTAAACCTTTTTTTGGTTGGAGTGAAATGGAGAGAAAAGAAAAAAAATTAAATTTATTTCTCTTATTTAGTTTGTAAATAAGAGAACAAAAAAATGAAGAGAAATTAGATCAGTAAAAAGTTTTTTTCATTTTAGAGAAAAATAGAGAAAAATATTAAATTAAAAAGAGTAATATATATTAAATTACTAAAATATTTTTAGTTGTCTTGATATAAAGTATTTCTATCAATGAATTAAAAAAATAAATTTATATTTAATGAATTTGAATTTCTCTTGTACAAATAAAAGATTTAAACAAGAAAAAATTAGATTTCTTTTTTTTTTTTTCCTTTTTCTTAATTTCTTTTTATTTTTTCACAATTGGTGCACCAAATATAAGATAAAGCAAAAGTGTCATTCACATTAACATAGAAAAAAAAAATCTATTCATTTCTCTGTTTCTCTAAAAATAACTCTTTTTTTAGTATTTTGGAGCTATGGCGTATGTATTCAACTAATAACAAACTTTTTTTCTCTTTATTTTTTATTTTTAATAAAATGAGTTATTTTACCTTAATTATTAATTTTTATTTTATTTTATCTTTCTTTTAAGAGTTTTATTTTTAGATTTGTTAGTTTGTCTCTCTTGATGAGAGTTTTTATCTTTTTTAGAGTTTTAGTGGTTTGAGATTAATTATTTAGTAATATATAATGTTATATTATTGAGTATTATCTCTCAAATTTATTTTAACATATTATATGAATTTTCAATTCATATCGTGCTATAAAACCACATTTGGTGGAATCTTTATAATTGATGAAAATTCAAAGTCACTAAAGAATATTCATAGTAAAAACAAAACTATAATTTTAGAGTTTAGTCAATATGTAATTATTAATAGTGCTAAGAATCAATTTCATATTGTTACTTTAGATCATAAGATTATTTATTTTTTATAGATGTTATATGATTATTTATAAATAAAAATATTTTCTATTATTCTAAAAAAATTAAAAGTGTCTATGGAATTATTAAGTGGTATTATGGAAATAGTTCTCTTTTAAAAATTTTAATATTTTAAGGTATTATACAAATAGTAAAATATACTAAATTAGTATCCATTTAATGGTGAGATGACACATAATAAATTACAAATAGTATTAAATTTTACCTATTAAAATATAAGAGATTTAAAAGTTTTTATTAAGAAAATAAAGAGAAGAAGAATTGTAATAATTTTTTTTCCTGTAAAAACATAATATAAGGGACTTCGAAGTTTTTATTCAAAAAATAAAAAGAATAAAAGTTATAAAAATTAAGACGTTGTAAGAGGGAAAAAAAAAAAAAAAAGTGCGATAAAAAGTGATATTCAGAGATCTCGTATACAAGTAGAGATTCTAACAACTCACGAAATATAAAAAGTTATATTTGCTATATCATTATTGTTATTATTATTATTATTAACTCCTAACATTATGCTGTCAATATTTATGTAATTATTTAATTATTTGTATAAAATTAATTTTTAAATTTTACTTATTTTTATTTTATATATAATATTTATTTATCCATTTATTTTTATGCTCAACGAAAATTTTATACTTTAATATTTATTTAAGTATTGTTTTCAGACTAATATGTATATACACACACGCTAATCTTATAGCATATGTGCATGTTAAATATTGATAACTTACTGGTCAATATCTTCAAACAATAGATCTCTGGAGGGAGCAAATATTTTGTCCAACCAGAATAAATTTTTAGCAATGAGGCACGTATCAATTGAATTAAATATCTTTAAATTTAAAAATATTAAAAAAAAGTATTTAATAAATATTAATGTTTAATATTTAAATTTAAAAATTAATATTTAACATTTAAAAAATAAAACTAAATGTTAAAACCTAATTTTTCTAATATTTGAAATATAAAAATGGGCATTTTGATTTTTTTCTAGTGTTAATCTTATATTTATCATTATTTACTATTATATAAATTTTGTATTACATATAAAATTAATTAAAATATAAAAATAGTTATTTTTTTAGTATTTTATAATATAATTAGAGATTCAATCACTATATTATCAACCACTTTATATTTAATAATCACTCACAACTAATTACTAATCATTTATCGTCACTGTTAAATCAAATAGACCCTTAATATTTATCATTTAATAATCACTATCTATCATCTACATTCAATAACTATTTTAAGCAAACCCTTACTTACAATTGAATATTAATTATCAATGATCAACAATTTATATTAGCGATCAACTAATTATCAATGACAATTAAACTAAATGTGCGTAAACCAAATTATATGTTTTTAATGTAAGATTGAGTATATAAATAAATGCATCTTTTAAATTGTGAACCTTTTATATTTATGTTATTGAGTTTTTTTACTATAATTTATATTGAGCTCATATACTATTATTTTTTATTGATTAAGTTATTTTTTATGAAAATAATAGAAATTATTAAAATTACTAGGTGTTTATTAAGAAGGGGTTTAATAGCATAAATATGAAAATATATGGGCTTAAGGAAGCATTTACCATTTCACTTTTATCTATTAACTTATTTTGTTGAACCATATTGACATTTTCTCAGTCTTAATTTAGATTATCCAAATATCTATCTCACATTAATGAGATTAAAATATATTCAATTAATATAAATTTATCAAATATATTCTAAAGTTGCTGAAAAGTTCTATAAATGAAAAAATATTATATAATAGATAAAAAAATTGAAAAATTTAGAATTACAAAATTAAATTTTCATATTTTCTATACTTCTAATGTTTTTTATTGTAAGAAAATAATATAATATCTTCATTTTTAATCTATTATTTATGAATTTATTCTTAATTTTTCTTTTTATATCATCAAAATTTTTTATATAATAAAAATTTAAGGATTTGATATATGTAAATTAAAATATAATGATTCAAATCATGATTATATAAAAGTTCAAGGCTTTCAAATGAGTTATATTTTTTTAGGATAAAATATTTTTAGTTCCAACTATTTGTGTTCTTTAAAAAGTGAAAATAGTTAAAATCAAAGATAATTTATTTATGCTTTTTAAAGAGCGCAAGACACTCCGAGAAAAGTATAAATAATTGAAACTAATATTTTATTCTTATTCACATGCTTTTCTAGAGAGTGTAATACATACTATTAATGTTTGTTAAAATAAAGTTTAATCAAAGAAAAAATAATAATAAAAAAAGTCTTAATGTATATAAACTATAATAGAAGGGTTCAATAGTATAAATATGATAAATTTAGAAAACCAAGAAGTATTTTGCATTGAATATATATATATATATAAACCGGTTTTGGATATTGCACTGAACCCGGTTGAAAGAAGATCGGCAACCCATTGTAAATTTGACAAGGCCTGACAACGATCTACCAGTTCTTGTTTGTTAATTAATCATCTTAATTGGAAATTGTACAAATGAAGTCGCTGGGTTCTTTTGCAATCGTCGTCGAACTCTCTCATTCGTAGACATGACTGAGGTATGTTAATGCCAATCGCTCACCTCTCTCTCTTTTGGTTAAAAACTTGAAAAAATTTCAATCTTTCTGCACTAACGTTTCTAAAATTCTTTAAGATTGATAATCATACCAAGATTAGGAAAGGAATATAGTAAGTAATATGTTCTGTGCGGCAAGAAATTTTCAATGTTTTGCTATGTGTTATTGGGTAATTACAACTTATTCAGTTTCTCGCTTTTGGGTATGGGTTTAGAATGCAATCTATTAATTTGGCAATTATATTATGTCTTGAAGGATATGTGTTTTAATAATTTATTTTTGTGGGATTTGTCTAGTACAGTATTGGGTTAGCCAAGGCAACAAATGGTGTGACTTCTGCAAAATCTACATATCAAATAATCCTTCCAGCATCACGAAACATGAGCTTGGCTCGCGTCACAAGGAAAATGTTGCTAAGAGGCTTGCTTCTATGAGAAAGGAGAATGCTGCTAAGGAGAAACAAGAGAAGGACGCAGCCCGTGCCTTTGAGCAAATTGAAGCTGTAAGTGTTTCAAAGCTGTGATTTTCTGATTCATGTAGCAAATTTTGTAAAGAATGTTTTAAGCAATGAAATGAAAGAAATAAAAGTTTGTATTTATAGCGGCTGCCCTTTTTCTTTTTTAGGTTGAAAAGTTTGAAATATTTATCATTGTCTTCTTCCACACAGATATGTCTTAAATAATTTAGAGTTTGAACCTGCATTTTCTTCCTTGAGGATTTTTGAGAACCCTTGTTTTTTTTAGGATTTGTGGAGTACTTCGAATTGTGAAAATGTAGCATATTATAGTTGGAAAGTTCAACAGGGAGTCGGATTGATGTCAGTTGTGTTCCTCAGTGAAATGCATAAAGGGTAGGATGGACATCCAGCTGAAGATAGTGTTTGAAGTTAGTAACATTATTAGAACACTGATAAAAGAAACTTTTGGAACAGTTTGAGACATAAAAAATGACTGTTTCATGTGTGAAGGTTGAATGTTATGTCACTTATGTTTTATATCTGTATTCTACTTGTTTATTACTTGAAAGCATCATTATTGGCTGTCAATAATGCAATTTATTATTTTTTTAGTAACATGATATTAAGATTTTTAAGCTTTACCTCTTGAAACTTATCTAAGATTTTGACTAAATCTATCTCCATTTCTCCCCTCCCCCCCTCTTTCTTTCTGTTCCTCCAACAATTACTCTCGTATGAGTTATGATTATTATTATTATTATTACTACTTTTGCTTATTTTGTTTTATTTAAAATGGCTTACAGAAAGCTCAGCGTAGTTATCAGAAAGATGTTGCAAATTTCAAGGAGGCCAGCGATGTCCATGCATTAGATACTCAAGAGGATGGTCAAGAGGGTAAGTACAAAGGATCCGTTGATTCCTGGGAAGTAAAAGATATTTGCTGTAGTATTGGTGTAAATATACATAATCAAGATATGCCACCTTAATTAGACATTATAGAATTTCTCTCCAAATATGTGTTTAACCTGTGTTTGATCTTTCTCTTTGATAAAATAAAATTTCAGATTTACATGAGTGATGGAATCAACTTACCTTGTTAGATTTCTTATCTTTGAGGCAAGCATCACAGAGTACTATGAAATGAATTGCTAGCTACCAGAATAGCACGTTAAGAAACTTGTCCAGGCTTGTGTACTGATTATAAAGTCTAAGGTTGAGCTTAAGCTATGGCCAAAATTGCCTTGAGGGTGAGACTTGAGAAAGACATTGCCAATATCTATTAATGACCATTTTTGACATGCAACTGTGGTTGTATGATCTCACAAGCCATATGTTCACTTAATTTCCATGGAATTATCCCATCAGATTATTTTGATGGGATTAAGTTGGCCGGAAGTATTCTTAATTTTGTTGATGTTCTAACTTTGTCATCGGTGCCCCTTACTGAGCTGGAAGGACATGATTCGAAATCCATCTCCCTTTACTCATCTCCTTATTTTTTCTTCTGTACTCTTATTTCTCTTAAAAAATAATTGTACTGAGTGCTCTATCTAATCTATTTGATGGGCATTATCATATTAGATCCTTCTTGTTTTGATTCTTTTACTGTTCAAACTGATACAGCTCTGAATGATGACAGAGTGGGAGTATGACAGCAGTTCTGGCTATTACTGCAATCAAAGCAATGGTTACACTATGATCCAAAATCAGGATTCTATTATTCTGATGCTATAGGTATGAGTCATACAATTGTCTTTTTACTTTGTTCACTGTTATTTTCTATTCTGATACATCCACGTGTGTTGTATATGGCATATTCATTTAGAAGTCATGCAACAGGCAAGTGGGTAACACAGGAAGAGGCGTATGCTTCAGTTCAGAATTCATCGGATTCCAAGCATAAAGGATCCAATTTGAAAAAGCCATTATCAATGCCAGCAGCAGGTTCACTAAAGGAAACTAGAAGTCCTGCTCGAAATGGAACCCCACCTGGTCCAGTTGTTTCAGCTTCTTTGAACCCTATGAGATCTTTTAACAAGAGAAAGAGACAGGATGAGAAGCCGAAGGTTATATCTGCAGAGGAAAAGGCAAGGGAGGCTGCAAAGAAGAGAGTCGAGGAGAGGGAGAAATCTTTGCTGGGCCTTTACGGACGCTGATCTGGAACTCCTGAAACAATACATTTTTATTCTTGAACATGGATGGTATGCTTTTTACACGTTCTTTTATCATTATCCCAAGTTTAAATAATAGAAGCATGATATTGTGTTTGGATGTAGGCATTTGAAACTGGGAGATTTGTATTTGATAATGCATAATTTTCTTTTATCAGTTAAGATTCTTAAATTTTGTTTAAATTTGTGAATGTGAGTTTATTTGAGATACCTATCTAAAAGGTATGGTCTTAAATCCCCCTCTTTCTCGCATTCATCAATCCAAGCTTTATTTTAATCTTAGAAATTAAAGAATTTGTTCATATTCTTTCAAATAATTTAAACTAATTTTGTAAAACCTTACCCATCCCCTTGTTCAAATTCTTCTGTCCAAACACAACTTTAGTTGATTTAGATTCTGATTTAAATATTGTTCAATAATTGCTATTACTGTGTGCTTCTCAGCTTGAACTTTTGACATTTACTCTTGTTACTCTCATTCTTGCTTTGCTCTTGTATGATGTGTGAAGTTTGTTGTATGGACTGAAGGTGCAACAATGCATTGGTTTCCTAAATTATCATTTGATAACAAATCAATGATTCTTGGTTTTTGTTGAGGTAACTGAGTTGCTGATACTTTGGGCATTGACTACAAAACTTTCATCTTGTTTGCTAAACAAGGAAATGCTGCACCCTGATCTAGGCTATCAAGACCCTTCACTTTGATGTGCTGATGGTACTTTAACAGACAAAATGATGTGGGTGCAGGTAAACGAGCCTGTGTAATACAGTACCCATCTGAATAACCATTACAC
The DNA here is from genome assembly GCA_949677035.1 of Omphalea diandra. Classification (NCBI taxonomy): domain Eukaryota; kingdom Viridiplantae; phylum Streptophyta; class Magnoliopsida; order Malpighiales; family Euphorbiaceae; genus Omphalea; species Omphalea diandra. Next base: position 14,849 of record CATIWR010035125.1, read on the forward strand.
GGTTCCAAAACTTAGACGTCCCATTCGCTGTTCCCTTCTGTGGGGTTTAACTTAATACTGATGTCATAGCTGAAGGAAATGGAAGAAGTCGATGATAATGATAAAAAAGAAACAAATCCCAATATCAAATATCAATCACATTTTCATGGGGCGGAAGGTGCGTGTTTATGTTGCGGTTATTTTTTCTCTTTTTTTTTTTTTTTTGGGAGGGTGGGGTGTTGAATAGGGCATGCCTTACCATTAACATCTATGATGGATAAGAGGATGGGAGATTTTATTTGGCATAGGGCTGGGAAGTTTTGACATGACATGACATTGTAGTTTTAATATCAGCCATTACGGCTATTACAACATGATGCTTAACAGTTGTAATGTGTTTTGGAACTATATTCTTTGATTTAACACAGCTATTCACACATGAATCGTCCAATACTGTTACAATCTAACCAATATAGATGACTCAAGCTGTGTTATACATCTAATAAAGTTGATTCAAACTATCATATTGTATATGTATATATTTTAAAAGGGTCGTGACTGCAACTAGGATTTAAAACCGTACATGAGATTCTTTGATCGTGACATACTAACATGTTCATAGTGCGACCGTGACCGCAGGTTGGATTTAAAACCCTGCATGATACATAGAAGGGTTTGAGTCGGGGATAATAGGGTTTGGATTATAAAAGGGTCAACCCATTTATGATACACCAAAAATTAGGGTCTAAAGATAGTTGCACTTTGATTGTGACATACTAGCATGTTCATAGTGCAACTGTGACCGCAACTAGGATTTAAAACCCTACATGACACATAGGAGGGTTTGAGTCGGGGATAATAGGGTTTGGACTATAAAAAGGTCAATCTTTTATGGTACACCAAAAAATAAGTGTGTAAAAGGGTTGACATATGTTACCTGCAATGGTGCAATATAACACATTTAACTAATTGAATTGTGTGCTAAGTTATAATATATGGCCTACTTAACCCATTAAGAGTCATTTCATTTATGTTGTAAAATAAATCTATCCTTACCAATAAGTTAAAGGTTTTTATTTTGATGAGTAATTTAAATAGAATAAAATTTTTTTATTAATTAGGTTTAGCCTATTCAAGTTTCTATTATTTATCATCTTCATATATTATTAAAAAAAAAGTTTTAGCAATGGTGATTTGAATTCTAAATGTATATCATATTTATTTAAAAATATTATTCATGTATTTTTTATTTAATTATTTTAGTTTTAAACATGTTATTGACTTTGTATTATAGAAAATATTCTACCTGGTAAAAATTCTGCTAACTTGTATATTTAAAAGAGTTAGGAGGGTCATTTGTGTAAAAAAATGTTAGGATTAGGGTTTAGGATTTTGATATGATTAATTAATAGGGTTGGGTTAGGGTTAGCCATTTTTATCTTATAACTACAAATTAACACGACATGATATGAATTGTCATGCCTAATTTGGTGGGTCCATCATTCTCAATTGTTGGTCTATCAAGAGAACAATATTGATGGTTCCATGATGTACTTATGGCCGCAATTTTTGTTTGATAAGTAAATGTTCATAGCTTGATAAAAGCATAGTTGGGCCACATCCAGTTCTTAGCTCGTCTGCCTTGAGTAGTCTTAAGTGAACACCAAGGCATGCATCTGAGGAGCCTGAACAGGTTTTCACTTGTATAGTTATATCCATGGGTTCTTTACATTATTCTCTTCTGGGTTGGTCTTAATTATTGGTCAGTACTGCCTGTGTTAGTAAATAAATCTAACTGCCTGAAAATATCCCTTAAAAGGTGAACATTACATGATTTTGTGTCTGAATCACAAACTGAAATATCCGCTTGCCCTCCTTACCAAGGTCTAATCCATTGGAGTTGGAAGGCATTGATAGCCTTGGCTGTAACAAAGCAACGAAGAAGGAAAAAAATGATCAACTTTTATTTGGTGAGTATAAATTGTAAACATACATTGGAGAGTAGGGTTTGTATTTGCTATCGTATTCTGTGTTTTTGTTGAACTATGCTTGATTTTGGTTGCCATCTTCCTTGCGCTCTAGTGCACACCTGGCTTTTGCTGAAGTAATTATAGCAGTTGTTTTCTTTGCAATGTTCATAATACTTGAGGGTAGAATTTGGAGTTTGCTATTGTGGTCTTGTGTGGCTGTGATTTCTTAGTGCTTTTTTGTGTGCATGATTTTTGTTGAACTAGTCTGTGGTATAGTTATATGCTTTGCACATTGATGCGTTATTACGAACATTTGGATGTTTTTTGTTTCAATTATTACTAGCAGACACAAACCATAAGTTTTCTGTATGCAGTAAAACTATGCCATCCTTTTTCCTTGGGCATGCAAAGGTATCATGTGCCTTAATATGCTCTTTTTTTTTTTTTTTGAGAAAGCCTTAATATGCCTAATATACCTGATAAATATAAAATTCTCCTGGATAATCTGAGTAGATTAGTTTGCATACTGAAAAAGGGAAATGTTAAGGCATTTGGAGTGATCATTCTTGGATAATCTTTTAACGTTAATGGGCTGCAGTTGCTCTGTTTAATTGCATTTTTTTTTGTCTTGCAGATGTGTGAAATTACCTGAAAGTAGATAGCAAATGGTGGAAACTGTATTTGCAACTTGCATGGGGGAATAGTCCATTGTTTCTAGGGCTCTAATCTGGTGTCATACGTCATTGTCTATTTCTGTCATTGGTAGTGGATACTTGATTCTCTGGAAAGGAAACAGATTATTGTAACATGTGCAATTGCTTGTGATCAAACTGACAGGTATGCCATGACACTTGATCGTCGTTTTCTACTGGAGAATGGTGGGATTAATTTAAAGTGTGATTTCCGTATACTTGGGATGAAAGCCCTATTGAAATAGATGTTGCAATGAAGTAGCTGAGTGTTTTTGTTTCTGTTATGTTCTATTGAAGTTTACCTCATCCATGCTCTACTTTTTAAGATTGTTCACGGTTGTGGTAAAAGCTAGATGTTTCTTGGCAATGTTGAAACAGCTTGCACATTCAAAGACTTCGACATATGATGATTGCATCCTAAAATGCAAAAACGCGAAAGAGTTTAAACACGTTCACCTTTTGCTTGCAGCATATCGTCTTAACATTGACTTGGTCGGTACTGGGACTTGGCGTGGAAAGTCATAGAAATCGGCTATGTACATGGACAAATATTGGGCCATTGTGTGTGAGCTTATAGTGGGGACTGTGGTTGATTACGTGGTAGAATATTAGAGGGCATGGCTCTGTAGTACGCCTCAATTGTTGGACTTTTGTTGGACATATTACTCTCGCGTGTGATGGCATTAAAGACACAACAGACCCGTCTTAGATTTCAATCGAGTTTGCTCCCATACTCGCGCTTCCAGGATAATCTTGATCGAGATTTTAGTGGTCTATATCAGAACTGCAGCTCATTTTGATTGCCATGAACAAAAGTGATAAATTGAGCTTTTGCTCAATATTATTAGAATATCTTTAGGTCTATAAGGCTGTTAAGTTTAAGTTAGAATTTAAGTTTTAAAAAAATTGTACTAATGGTGGTTGTGACTTCAAAATTCCTAATAAAAGAGGAATTTGCACATGCACGCGTTAAAGAAAAATGTTTTTTTTTAAAAAAAAAATCCTTTATAGTTATATTAAACGAAAGGTTCAAACTTGCTGCCATGGATCTACGTACTCATTAGAGTTTCTTTAATCAATTTAAAATCTTTATTATAAAAAGTAATTAAATAAAATAAAATTTTAATTGACTTTTTAACTCTAAATTTTAGATTAAAGAGTGAGTTTGACTATGTACATATAAAATTAAAATTTATTCTTTATATAAAATATAATTAATATAATTTAATTTTTTTATACGATTATTTTGTTTTCTATTGAATTTTTTCTTAAAAATTCTCTCTGTTTTCATAATATTTAAAGATATTTTTATAAAATAAAATAAATTAATATAAAATATTTTTATGAAATAAAATAAAATAAAATATAAAATATAAAAAAATTATTAAATTTAAATAAATATATTTATTTGTTATATTTAAAATTTTTTTAAAATATTTTTTATCACTCAAAATATACTAATATCATCTATCATGTTCCTAGAAAATAAGAACTTGGAACTTTGATAGTCAAGAATCGTATTTATTGTTTATGCCACTTGGTGGTTGTGAACAGCCGTAGGTGAAAAATAATGCAACCAATTTCATATTTGCCAAGACGTGATATTTGACTGACCAAAGAGACGCAAGTCTCATCACTGGCTCTGTTTTTCTTAAATATGCAATAGCTTTTGACTTGATTCACTCAAAAGCTTAGAATTGCATAATTTTTTCTTGTGAATATGATACTCCCTCCGACCAGCTCATATTTTATTTTTTGTTTGTTTCAAAATATATTTTTTTTTAACTATAATTAATTTAATAATTTTTTATTATACTCCTACTTAATATATTATTATAAAAAATTTATAAACATTAAATATTTAATACAGTTATTGAAAATTAAATAAAATTAATTTTTGACATTATTTATATATATGAATTTTTTTTGGTCATGATATAATGGAGGCAGAAAGATTGTCAAATTAAATTTTTTAGCACAAAAAAAGTTGAACGCGTATAACTAGGAACAAGATGGACTTTACTATATTAGTCGACTTTACATATTAATTGTTTTTAATTTTACATCAAAAATTAATAATTTTAAGAATATTTCTTACTTATTCTAATTCTAATGTGAATGTCGAGATATATTTAGAAAATATATAAAATTAATTATTTTAATTATGTTATTCATATGTTTTTAATATATGTGCAAAAAAAAAGTAGATTAAAAATTTAAAACAGAGGGAGTATAATATTAATATCTCAAAGAAAGCTAGTAAAAAAAGTTTGTCAGTACCGCGCAAATGAAAGGTAATCAATTAGACTTGCTAACAACGCATGAGAATGACTTAGT